>JABUQX010023187.1:0-15000 GCA_015478945.1 Trachelipus rathkii | reverse complement strand
GTGCAGAAATATTTTTTTTATCATTTCATAAATGAAAAACCGCTATATCTTTTTTATTATTTGTCCTATCAATATGAAATTTTCACAGCATATTTATTTGGGCAAGACAAGCATATTTTTTTTTAGGTTATCTTTCTGTATACCCAACCGCTTTGTCTCTATTCACGGTAAAAAATATTTTTTTTCTGCAATTTTTTTTCCATGTTTATATGTGAATAGTGTCACAACTGGACATGGCAGACAAAAACCAATACGATTTTTGTGTTCAGCACAATAAAATGCATAATAAACAAATATCGGATCATAGAGGACAGAAAAAAATTGTAAAATTTGTTGACTTAAGTAATTAGTACCAAGTTGACATATTATGTTTAGTTAGTAATTAGTTTCAGGTTGTAGTTTTGTGGTAAGATGTGATTTATTACTTGGTTGTTATTTTGTGATAAGTTGCCATTTAATACCACACTGCCATTATGTGGATAATAGGTAACTAGTACCAAGCTGCCATTTTTTGTAGAGTTAGGAATTACTACCATGTTGCCGTTTTGTGGTTGGACGCGAGTGAGTTCTGGCTACCATTTTACCAAAAGTTGTCTTTTTGTGGAAAGTTACTACTTAATACCAGGTTGTCATTTTGTGAAAAAAGTGATAATTAGTACCAGGTTGCAATTTTGTGAATAGTTAACAATTAGTACCTAGTTCCCGTTTTGTGGTAAGAGGCGATTGAGTACTAGCCACTAGGTTACCATTTTACCCTAACTTGCCATTTTATACCAACTTGCCACTTAATACGAGGTTGAATTTTACAATAAATTGCCATTTTGAATCATGTTGCGATTTCATTTCGAGTTGCCATCTTCTACAAAATTGCCATATTACACAAGGTTGTCAATTATTTGTAATGAGGGTCACCAACCGGCCTTCAAAACTATTTAATTTAATAGTAGGGGCAATAAAATTTGTCCTTAATTAAACTAATTAGTTTAATTAATTATTAAATTAATTGATCTTTAATTAAATATGTCCTAATTATCTAAATAATTAATTTAATCTATAAAAAAGATATTAAAAATAATAGCTCGAAAAGAGTACTTCCTCTAAGGGTTTAATGTATTATGATTATTATTATTATTATTATTATTATTATTATTATTATTAAAGTGATTCTTTTATTATAATATTAATTTATTAAATTAGAAAAATATTAATAATAATAATAATAATAATAATAATAATAATAATAAAATAATAATAATAATAATAATAATAATAATAATATTATATTAATAATAGTTATTATTATTATTATTATTATTATTATTATTATTATTATTATTATTATTATTATTATTATTATTATTATATTATTATTATTATTTATATTTATATTATTATTATTATTATTATCTATTATTATTATTATTATTATTATTATTATTATTATTATTATTATTAAGAGTAATAATAATAATAATTATTATTATTATTATTATTATTATTATTATTATTATTATTATTATTATTATTATTATTATTATTATTATTATTATTATTATTATTATTATTATTATTATTAAGAGTAATAATAATAATAATAATAATAATAATAATAATAATAATAATAATAATAATAATAATAAAATAATAATAATAATAATAATAATAATAATAATAATAATCTCACTGTACAGGAACCAATTATAGGTAAACTATAGGTAAACAGCCCCTCTCCGAAACGAAATAATATGCAAGTACTTATTATTAATATAAATATCATTGGAAGCGGGGTGAGGGGTAACGAACACGCTGAAAAGAAGTTAAAAAAAATAAGGGGGGGGGGGGGGGGGGAGTGGGAAGATCTGTTCAGTGTCATACATTTGCTTAGTTGTTCTTATTGAAAGGACTAAATCATTATCTAACTGTAGTTAAATTCAAGCAGTCAGTTATATATGTATTAAAATGTTCATTTTAACATTTTAAAATATATATATTATTATATATATATATATATATATACATATATATGATAAACATATACATATATATACATATAGATAAAACATTATGTAAGTACATTATATGTATATATATATATTATATATTATAATGAATAATAAATGAATAATAACTAGTTGTTCATAGTTGAAACAAGAGTAATATTACTCCGTGAGTAAGTTATTATATTATAGATATTTTTTAATTTATGTAAATATGGTACTCTAATATAGTATTATAGTATATAATAACTATATATTATATATATTATACTATAGTATATATATATATTATAATATAATAATATTATTACTTATATAACATATAGGTGGATATTTGCGTTCTTAAAACTACAAGCCATATCTCAAAAACCTACAATAGCTACCAGGGAAAAGAAATACATTGTTGGAATCCTGGCGAAATTTAATTGAAACTTGTAAAAAAAAAAAAAAAAATCATATCTGAAAAACTAACAATCCAGTACAGCGAAAAGGAAATACATTTTTTTGAGAAAATCCCCTTGTTAAAATTTTAGGTAGGAAAATGTAAAAAAAAAAATTAAATAAAATAACATATTAATTGGCTTAGATTTTTTTATGAGCCAGGGACATAGGATATATATATTATATAATATATATATATATATTATAGTATGATATAAATATATATATAATATATAGTATATATATTATATATATATTATATATATACTATAATTATATAAATTAGAATAATATATATATTTTGTTAAAAGTATTATATACAGGGCAATATAGGGGGCTCGAGCCGACGGGGAACACAGGGGGGGGATGGTTTACATACCCCGTAGGGGAGGGGCGAAGGAGCAGCCGCACACATATATATATATTAATATAGATATATATATATATATATATATAATATATCTAATCATATATATGTATATATATATATTAGTATATATGATATTATATAATATATATTATAGTATATATATATGATATATATATAAGAGATATATATACTATAATATATATATATAATATATATTATATATATATATTATATATATATAATATATATATATATAATATATATATATACTATATATATATATATTATATATATAAATATATTACAGTTCACCACCACTCACGCGGCAGAGCCCTATTCAAGGAGGGGGTGTTACACCCGCCTCAGAAGTCAACAACTAATATAAAATACGCAGATGAGCACAGACGCAGGCCTTTAAAGTGGGGGAGATTAAATTCAGCAGAAACACAGAAGATGGAGAGAAGTTCCACAGAACAGATGTGGCAGAAAGAAGGAAGCACCGCAGCGAACTAGGCCTGAGTTACCTACATCACACAAAACTTATGTGTGCAGACAAAGCACCCCTAGTTGCTACAGGCGAACATAAAGTGGAGGTACGCGAGTATAAGCTCCCTCGAGGCCACCTGCCGCGCGGTACCTATAGAAAAGAGATAAAGCACCAACATTTTGCCGCAAAGAAGAGGTCAAGGGAACTGGAAAGTACAGAACAGTTATAAGCCTTTTTGGCCTTTGACTCGACCCTATCCACCAAAAGCCGGGTTGAAACCAGAGCCCCACCCCCCAGATATGAGACAGTACTCCATACCAAGGCGGATGAGGCCCTTGTATAGCTTGGAGCAACTGAGAAGAGGGAAAAAAGTCTCCCAGTCTAAAACAGAACTTCCAGTTCCTTTGAGGCCGCCCTAGCAACCGTTGTGCATGAGGTTTCCAAGACATGTTTTTGTTATGTAAGGCAAGGTGTTTATATTGTCAACAGGAGAGACGCAAGAACCTCGAAAGAGAAAGAAAGTTGGAAGGTGTTTTTAGAAAAGGGATTTGTAGAAGTGAGTTTTTAAAGAATTGAATTTCAAAAGGTTCAGACGACCCCCCCTCAGGAAATTCTATCCAGATATCAGCGAGTAATAGAATCGGAAAGATATTAAGACGAGAGCAATTCTAGAAGTAAAAGAAGGAGCGAATTGAAAGATTGAAGAATGAAGGGTCGAGCATCGGCATATGAGTGATTACTTAAAAAGAAAAATCAGAAGATGAATAATTCAAAGTAAGAATGGCTGGAAAATAAAAGATACCACGCTGAACACCACAATTAACAGAAAAAGAAGAAGACGAGTCGCCCCGTCAACAACAGCGATTTGAGAGATTTGAAAGAAGACTAGACATAAGTAAGCAAATGAGAAGGAGGAAACCCCAAAGGGAGGGAGCTTGGAGAGCAGTTACGCGTGCCATACCCGGTCCAAATGTTTTACAAATGTCAGCGTTTACCCCCGCCAAGCTTCCCATAATTCCTAAAATTAGAAAACCAAAAATCAGTAAGATAGGAATATTATCAAAACCTGAAGGGCCAAAAATGTTAATCGCGATCGGAAAGACGAAGTGAATGAGATTCCAATGATCTAAGAAATGAGAGTTGAGAAGAGTTTCAAAGACTTCTTAAATAAATAACAAGTATAGAACTATAAGGGCTGATAGTTAGGAAGGATTCAGAGCAGCTTCTCTATTTTTCGGAATAGTATGGACATGAGCGTGCTTCCAAACACTGAGGGAATGTTAGATTGAGACATAGGGATATAGAATTGAACCAAGGGTGGGGATGCAACGGAAGACAACGACTCGCCTGCAAAACTCGGGGGATGAGTATGCCATCCGTTGCCACCGCCTTCACCTAACGTCGTAGTATTTCAGGGATGCCCATGTTACCCGATCGAATGTAATCACAGGCAAAGGAATAGGACACCCTGAGAAAGAGAAGGAGGAGGATTGAGGAAATGCCAGAAATGTCGTCAGGGTTTGATTAAGGAAAATAGGATGGCAGAAGAGATTTCCTTTTCAGTTGGATAATTAGCAACAGAACCATCCAAAGCGAATAGAGAGGAAAGACAGATTTTACAGAAGTTTGTTAGAGATGTTTTTTCAAGAGTCCAGAAAGATTTGTCAGTAGGAGATCCAAGAGGTTAGCGCACTTTCTGTTTGATGAAAGCCAGATTTGCTCGTCGAAGAGTATCCCTCAAACGATTTCTAGCAGAATGAAAATAGCCAAGAGTGATAGTGAGAAGAGAATTTTTCCAACCCAAATACGCAACTGTCTCTAGCCTGAATGGCCAGAGAAACAAGCACGATCGAACCAGCATGGATTATGAGGAGAGAACAATTTAGTTTAGTAAAAGAAGGAATGAACCTGCTCTATCCCAATCAACGATTACAGCTCCCAACCTTATCGGCAGAAGTCGAAGCGTCACCAGAACAAAGCAGTCATTCTCATTATAGTTGCGATAGAGAGCAACGAATCAAAGTTCCAGGAAAAAAAACGATAGGGCAGGATGGAGCTGTTGGAGAAAAGTATGACAAATTAAGAAGTATAAGGTATTGGTGTGTGGTCAGATTTATCTATAGTGTTAGCCGATAGTTAGACAATGGTTTGTATTTTAGATATAAGGACTAGTGTGAAACGTAAATACTCAAGTGTGTATCAAGAAATTCGTTAGGACGATACCGGAATGTATTTGTGGGTTCTTTAATAGTTGCTCCAGATCGTGAGAATGCTGAATGATTCGGCCTCCCCCCACCTTATGCAATCGGGTATTGAGAGGAACCCTCAACCAGTTCAGTGTTGTGTATCATTAAACCCCTAAATAGAGGATCTCACCATTTGGATGAGAAAAGATATAACAGTTTCTTGAGAAGTAGTAAGATATTCAAAAAACGGCGTGAAAATCTGTTCTGTTAGGAGAACAGCTGCAGAAGCATAAGAATATATTATTGTTAGAGAAGGTAAGAAACAATTTCATCCATGGAAATGGACATTAGTACTTTCGAGATTCTTCAAGACCTGTTACTAGGAGCTGTTTTTTATTTACAAGGCAATACTCCATTCCCTTTAGAGGAATATTTATGAAATAAGTTATTATTGATAGCATTAACGAGTTATAGGATGAATTCTTAGCCATCTGTGGTCTCAGCACAGAGCAAAATGTTAGGGTTGATTCAAGAGACCCCGGACGGTATGCACGAAATGCAGAATTAGAGTTTAAGCCGCGAATGTTAACGTAAAGTCTATTAGAAGCCGAGCCTGGCAAATCTAGCACCTTACACACGCACACACAACACCCAAACTTAAAAACAACAAATACAAAAAAAGACAAAAAAAAAAACAGTCTGTCATAATTTTACAAACACACTAACAAAAAGTAGGGAAGAAATGATATCAATTATTTATAATAAATAGTGTACAATATGAAAAATTTAATAAGTTTCTAAAAACCCTCACGCAACTGTACACCCTCACAAATTACGAAAAAAAAAATTACAATTATTCAAAATAAAAACTGTTATGCATAAATTAAAATAATAATTGACTAAAAAAGTAGGTGCTCATTAGTTGTAAAACCCTGTTTTAAAAAAAATAGAAACACTAAAAGAACAAGTTAAAAAGAGGACTAAGAAAAATATACCTAGTACATATCTAAATTCTAAAACTACGTATACTACCAATCCTAGAAAACTAATTATTTGCTATCTAACATAACTAAAAAGTCTTCAAAATTAAAAATTAAAACGGATATCTTATCTTTTAAAAGAATACTATATATAATATATATATATATCATATAATATATATATATATATATATATATAATATATTATATAATATATATATACTATAATATATATATACTATAATATATAATATATATATCCATACTATTATATATAATATATATATATATATTATATATAATAAAATGATTCGATAGTCATTGAGTGTGGACTCTGTGAAAACCAGCAAGGAGACGAAAAGAGAAGCATTAGAGTAAAAACAATAGAAGAATGTGGAAAATCTTAAAATGTTATATATATTAGAGAGAATTGTAAATTTGAGAAAGAAACTATTAAATAATAATTTGGGGATTGAATTTTAAGAAGGGAGTACTTTTGAGTTTATAGTTTGTAACTAGTAAAGAAAATTGTATTAATGATTCGGAATTTCAAAATTTTAAGTATTTATTATTAAATTATTTTAATTTAAAACTGAGATGGGAGGAGCAACAATTTTTTCGACAACTTTTCTTTTTAATTATTTTGAATGAATGACGAAAATTAAAAATAGTAAAAGAAGTTATGGTAAACTTTTTAAATAAATTTTTTTCTTTTAGGAGGGGAGAAAAAAAAAAAGTTAAATAACAGTAAAGCCTGTGCTTCGTTTCGCGAAGTCGTCGTCCTAAGAAGAAGAAAACTTTATAATTCTCTTCGCCTGATAGCATTTGTTTCTTTTCGTGAATGGTGTTGGTAAGTTTGAAAACTTATCAGCCACCAAACCACCCTGCAGCTATTGTGGGTTATATATATATACTATATACTTATATATATATAAATATATATATTATATATATATATATATTAATTATATATATATATATATATATATAGTATATATATAATATATATATTATTATATATGTGATATATATATAATATATATATATTATATATATATATATATATATATAGGCTTAAGGTTACCACAAAGGAAGAAAAAGTATAGGTTTATTGTAAAACTTTATTTAACAAAAGTTTCCTATATATAAGTAGAAAAACGTGAAAAGCAATGTATTTAAAAAAAAAAAAAAAAAATAGTATACAGTATATGCATGTTTGATAAATATATACAATATTTGATAAATATTCAACAAAAATTTACGAGACTAAAAAAAAACAAAAAAAAAAAAAAAAAAAAAAAAAAAAAAAAAAAAAAAAAAAACAAAAAACATTTCAATATCATAGACAGAGTCATGAATAAACTGAAATTTTGAAACTTTATGGTTTTTGTTTTGTATCATTTGGTACCTTTTTTTGGTACGTTTTCTCTTGTTGCAATAGATAGAGAGAAAATGTTTTTCTTTGGAGGTTAACCTAAAAACTATATATATTAATAATACTCTATATATATTATATATATAATAATATATAATATATATCTACATATATATTATTATTATATTAAGTATATATTAAGTATATATATATATATATATATAATATAATATATTATTATATATATATATATATCATATTTAATATATTATTTAAGTATATTATACTTATAAGTATATATCCTATATATATATAGTTATATAGTATATATATATATATTATATATATATATATATATATAGTATATATAGAGTATATTATAATATTATATAATATATAGTATTTTACGACGGCCATGTAGGGTGCTCCGAGCCGACGGGGGAACAGAGGGGGGGACTTTTCCATACCCCGTAGGGGAGGGCGGGAAACCCCCGGACACCCCAAATACCAAAGAGCGGGGCGTTCCGGAGACCCTCCCCGGAAAGGGGGCGGGAAATAGTACCTTACCCGGTCTTCCCCGGAGGCGCCGCAGAGACCCCGACTCCTGACATCGGTGCGGTATCACCCTTGGTTCCCATTGTAGGAAAGTAATAAATCAAGATAAATATATGCTATTATCTATTATTATATATATTATATTATAATAATATATATATATATCTTATATATATATATAATACTATATATATATAAGTATCATCATATATCATATACTATATATATATATATCATATACTGTATATGAAAATTATAGTATGTATATATATATTATATAATACTATATATTATAAATATATATCATATATAATAATATATATATATAATATATATATATATATATATTATATATTATAGTACATTAGTATATTGTAGTATACTTATACATTTATATACTACCTATACTATATATATATATATATATATATATATATACTATATATATATATATAACATAACATATATTATTTATATAATTATATATATACTTATATAATATATTATATATATGCCAATCTTTCAAGTGACGTCACAAGAATTCTAACAGAAATATATTATATTAAATATATTGGTAATTTGTTTATAATTTCTATATTTATCTGTCAAAGAAAATAAACATAAATTAAAATATATTATTCGAAGATAAAATAGTGGTTCGAAAAGCTTAAAATATAAATTAAAAAACATCTTTACGATTTCGATGTGAGCGTCAGTCAGTGTAACTTATTAAAAAAAAACTTCAGGGAGTGCTAAGAACAAAACTAGCAACCTTACGGAAGAAAAAATAAATTTCAATAATTCCCCAGATTTCTATCATAAATTCTTCCGTTTTTGAAAAGAATATGACAAAATCAAAATGGCGAAAGTGGAGAACTTTTTCCGTTTAGAAGAATTCTTGCCAAAATCAAAAACGCAAAAAAATAATAAAAACATATACTAAAAGTATAAAAAAAAAATATTCGTTTTCTTATCTCTATTGCAAACCAAGTTAGAAAGTGTTGCTAAAGAATCTAAAACGTACCAGAAAAAGAACCGCGACAATTCATGCGTCTCTCGAAGTTTAATGCTATGATGAAAAAAAAATTAAAAAAAAATTTACCTTATGCTTCTGCAATAACTCATATATAATTGTTCATATATAAAAGATAGTAAAATTTTATTCTAAATTAAACTTCTTTCAAATCTTTAAAATGAAAAATTGCGTTAACTTTTTTTCTTCTCATATATTCTAAAAAATATTACTAAATTGTGTACGTAAAAAATTCGCTTTTTTCTTGTAACCCATTATCAAATCTTGCTCCAGCTCAAAAGTACCAAAAAATAGACTACGCGAAAGTAAGCGTGTATTTACTTGAAATTACTTAAAAAAAAATAGGATTTTTTTTTTTGATTTGTTTGTTTTAATTAATCTTTAGTTTTAAGAATTACAATAATTAAGTAAACTTTGGTAAGGTAAATAAAGTTTACTTAAAAATCAAAATTTTACTCTTCCTTAATCTTAGTTCATCACAAACAAATGTATATTGTATAATATAATATATAATTATATATATTTAGTACTTTATCTCTATACAATTCTGGTATTAATTGAATGGTGAAAGTGATATGTTGGATTGTGGATTTGAATTTATTTATTAGGCAAAAGTAATATTCCCAATGCACATGATTAAAATATATTGGTAAAATTACAATATTATATATATATATAATATAGTAAATATCGTTATTACCCTAAGAACATTTATATGTAGTCCCTGAATTATGATAGGTAATATAGTAGTGTATATTAGTGGGCTGGGTTGATATAGTTTATACATATATTAATATATATACTAAACATATATATATGTATACGTTAATATTTAATAGTAATGATAGCCATAAAATATATATATATACCATATATGCCGGACTCATCAAATTCAGGCTTTATAGGATAATGGATGGTATTTATAAGGCCTCTAAATACCCACTCCACCCAAGAAAAAATACAGATACTGGAAATACAAAGAGAGTGCTCACATACAGATGAGAGAGATAATGCGATGCGAATATCCATCAGCTGATGAACACTACTGAGACGAAACAGAGTAAAGTACGAGAATAGAAGACAAATATATAGATATCACAAACAGTCGACTAGAATATCAACATAGGGATATCAATAAAAAAAAAAAATAAAATAGAACTAAATATGATATTAAGAGAAGTATCCAACACACGAACACACACAAATTAGAGATTTTAAAAGATATTAAAAAGCACAAAAATATCTATGATATATATAATAGAAAATAATAGATAAGTAAATAGTAATTATGAACGAAAACAGATATAATCTAAGAGCATCAAACATAGAATAAACTGCAATAATATCAGCCAATATAATATAAAATAATTAAAGAGGGCAAAAAAATATGTCGTTTCGTTATCCACCATTCACACTCAATTATCTTGCATTTACAATAATAATGTATCAAAAAATATAAAAATATGAAATAAAATATAATAAATAGTAAAAAATGCTAGAACTCAAATGATAATATATATAATATTACACACTAACAAACAAAAATTATATATAAAACAAGAACTATGGAATATATTGAGAAAAGCTACATTGGACCTCACAGTTAACAACCATAATCAAATAAAATACAACTAAAGATAACGTCAAAAGTAGAAAAATAATATTAAAATGAATAAAATATAAACACCAAATAAAAAAATATAAGGAAATGACATAAAAGATAAAAAATTATTATATAAAATAATACAAAACGAAAATAACATTAAAATCAAAATAAAAAAATATTATAAACCTTGTATATATATAATATATATACAAATAATAATATTAGGAGATATACTATAAATAATTATTATACTTACTATATAAATTTTATATTAATGAAAAAATATATAGAATAAATTATTGATAAATTTCAACAATTAAACTATATTCTCCAAACTTTTAAACAACTCACTTAAATAGCCCAAATGCTACGATTTAAATCTACAACTTTACAAACTATCCTTAGTAAATAGTATCTATTTACTATATCTATTATTTTAAATATTTTAACTGTATTTATTATATATATATTATAATAATAAAATATATATATATAAGTTAATTATTCGTCTCAACATATTTATTTTTAATAATTATAATATTTTACCAAAGCTTTCATTATTAAATTAGCTTCCTATAGCTTATCTTAATTCAATTTAATTACCTTTAATATTTAAAGTACATTCAAAACTTTACTTTAAGTATTTTCATTAAAACATACAATTATTTATACTATACTAATAGTATTATACTCACATATAAATTTAAATTATATTATATATATTGATATGCCTTATAATACAATTTATTTGTCGAGTAATGTATTATAATTAAGATAATTGTAATAGTATATTAGTATTATTTGATATTAAATATTATACATATATATATTATTACATATATATTATACTCTATATATTATATTAATATATATATAAAGATCATGATTTATATTTGTTTTTTATACATATTATTATATATTATTACTACTTGAGCTCAACAAATATTAATCTAAGTACCGTATCTATCCCAAGGATAATGGATATTAATTTAGACAACTGTTTTAGTTTTAGTTTATTGAGATATGGATATATAGTTGGATTGTGGCTCTTCCAGAGAAATAAATTTTTTTTATTTCGCTGTTTTTATTTTTATTCTCATTCAGTGAGACATGTACGTAGACAGGTACTTGGGGGACAGAAGGGGGGGATACTGATAGTCCCATCACTCGACGTCTTCACAATAGAGGCCTCGAGAGACCCCTCACGATCAACTTACATATTACTATGTAGGCTCTGATTGACTACTCTTTACGGTTATAAATACTTTAATTTTTTAATTCACATTTATAAACGACTTTTATATATATATATATATTATTATTATATTATTATTATTTAATATATATATACTAATATATTATATACTTTATATATATATAATTATATATAATATATATATATATTATAATATATATTTAATAATTATATATGATAATATTATAGTTATTATAGTATTTTGAATTAATTAAACTATTAAATTATATTATAATTATATTCATATATTAATTATATATATAAATATTATAATATATAATAATATATATTAATTATATTATTTTAACTATATATATAAACTATTATTCATTATATATATACTCAAGCTTTTGAGCAAGAAGGACGTGTTAAGGAGGTCCTCGTGATTAAAAACTTTAACAATCTTATCGGTTAATGACTTGTATTTAGATTAACATGGTCTTGATAATCATCATGTCATTCATGGCTCTTCAATAGCTTAATTATCATATATATTATATTATTACTATATCTACTTCTCTCCTTCTCTTACTAGTGTACTTCTTGTATACGATATCTCAAATGGGTCCTACACATGCATATTCATTAATTATACATATTATATAGTTATATAGTGGAATTTATATATATTAAATAATGATAATATAATAATAAATAATAAGTGAGTTAAATTATTAATATTTTAATATTATAGTTCTATTTATATATATACTATATGTAGATATTTAAAACTACGGAGTTATATCGTAACAAAATTGTGGACATACATATTTATGTATAGAATATTCTAAATTTAAAAATATTATATTTTATTGTATATACTATATATTATAAAATATATAGATAATTGAGCCATAAAATTATATATTATAAACTCAAGTAAACTCATGTATATATCATCTAACCATTTGTCATATGAGAGGCCAAGTACTTGCAGTGTTTACCTTGCTTTGGTATAGAGGACCATAACGTAAGCACACATACTATAGTTACCACTATTGAGTCTCATTTTAGGATCATAGATTAATACAGCATTTTACCGATTTTAATAAATTATATTATTATATCGATATTCATAATTTAGAAATATCGGTATTCTGAATTATATATAGTTACTTCTCTAGATTAGATAATATATATATACAGAGTTATATATATATATAAAATGCGAATAAAAGAAACTAATATGTATTTTAAAACAATAATTTTTTTTAACTTAATAATTATTATAGTGAATAATTTTAAAATTAATAGTATATATTAATATAATTTACTATTATAATATATAATTTTAAATTATTAATTATTAATTAATAATTTATTTCAATTATATTTATTAATAATTAATGTATATATATATATTATGAATAATTATCATAGAAATTATATTAAATATATTAAGTAATATAAATATATATATGATGTATTATATTATTATAATAAATAAATTAATTTTTTTTTTAAAATATAGTAAAACAATATAATAATTATAGATTTATTAACCTATATTATTTATATTATATATATATATTAAGTTACTTAGGTTAGGTTAGGTTTTACTAATAAAATATCGGATATACTCAGATATATATATATATTTACCAGTCAGCTTTCGGATCGTCAAACACACTAATATAGGAATCACGAATAGAACTAGTAAATATTAGTTAACTAAGGCTAAATAATTTTTACAAGTCTTTATTATTGCATCTGATTAACTACACTATATCACTTAGTTATTTTTTCATCAGTGATGAGTGTTATATATATTTATTATATATATAGTATATATATCATAATAATATATTACTTTATTTATTAACTATCTTAATAATATTAATATGCATATTATATATAATATATATTATAATATATATAATAATATTATATTATAATATTATAAATATATTATAATTATATTTATTATAATCACCTCAAATATTAATGTTCCTAGTTTATAGGTATTATTTTCTTTTAATTTTGGTTTATATAGTTATATGCATATTAGTTTATAGGTTGAGTTTATGAGTTTAAGGTTAAGGTTTTAAGTGATTAATAGTTCTTTTAATCAACCTAATACCTAAACCTAACCATAAAAAAATCAATAAAATTAAATATAAGAAACTAATATTAATCTATGAATATCTTGAAATTAAATTGTAGTAATACGATTTAAATATTTTTACATATTTATTAATATACTAATTAATAATTAATATAAAACTATAATATTATTATTATAATAAATATTATATTAATATATTATTGAATTTTGTTAAATTATTATAAATTATACTGATATTACGTATGAATATATGTTAAATTATAATAAATATATAGAATATTTAAGTATAATAATATAATATTATAAATATTATAGTGCTAATATTAAGATATACTACTATATATACAATATACCTTATCATTGTATATAAATATATATCTAATTATTATCATATATAATATATAATCATAATTATAATTAATTAATATATATATAAAATACTCACTATATGAATATAGTATCTGTGGTGATATACCATATACTAAATTAATAATAATCATAGACTAGTTATATTAATAGCTAATACATTCTAATTATATACTAATTATATAAGTATAAATAAGAGCTCACTCATTGTGATAATATAAATTACGTTATTACTACTATATAAAACTCATATAATTAACTCTATAATATATTATATTACTATA
>JABUQX010023186.1:0-44973 GCA_015478945.1 Trachelipus rathkii | reverse complement strand
CTTACACCTTCTTTTTTAACAAATTGCAGCAATGTCTGGATGAGCGTTTTTCAAATGTCGCATTAATTTAAAGGATCCAAGAGATGTATTGTTGACCCCATGAAGTAACTGGTGTTAGTATAGGACTCTTTTGTGTATGGATCGAACTGACTATTCCCATCAAACTACACGTGGTTAAACTATTTCATATGAACACAATGAAGTATTTTTATATCAGAGTGGTAATATATTCAAATACATTGAGGTGTTTTCGATTTTGTTTAGTGAATATTTTTCTAAGGATTTAAATTAATAAGTTTAAAGTTATCAATTAGAAAGTACCGGAACACTTTTTTATTATTGAATAAAAATTAAAAATTCAAATTCTGGAAAAAAAAAGAGGAATATATATATATTATTATATATTTTTATATTTATATCTTATACTTATATATAATAATATATACTATATATATATATATATATATATATTATATAAGATATATTTATATATATATATATATATAATATATTAATAATATATATATATATATATAACCTGTAGTAATAAAATTAATAATTACTTAATTTTGTATTTGCCGGAGCCGAAGCAGCCTCTTTTTTTGCGGCTCCGACTCTGACTCCAACTCCGACTCCGGCTCCGGCCCCTAAAATTTCGGCTCCGACTCCGGCTCCAGGGCCTCCAAAGATTTCGGCTCCAGCTCCAGTCCCTCCAAAACTGTTTGCTCCGGCTCTAGCTCCAGCTCCACCCAAAACCTTGCGGCTCAGTGACACCAGCTCCTGGCTTCGGCTCCGCAGCCCTGGTTGTTGTGAAATAGCCACAGACAAAGCAAAATTTGTTTGAGTTATTTTTATCTTGTCAAGGCATGCATGCTACTTGATCTGTGAAAATTCAAAATAATAAAAGCACACACAACTTTCTGCGTCAGAAGAAAAAGATTTTTATGCAATAGAATTTCAAAAATTTGGACTTTAACTTGGATTTGGGCTTGGACTAGGACTCTGTACAGCACTACATAGGGAGCATTGATACATAAGCATTATTGCTGATGGATAACAGAAAGAGATCTTTAACATTTAAATGCTTATTAAATTAATAATAATAATAATAATAATGAAATAATAATAATAATAATAATAATAATAATAATAATAATAAATAATAATAATTAATAAAATAATAATAATAAAATAATAATAATTAAAATAATAATAAAAAAAAAAAAATAAAAAAAAAAAAAAAAAAAAAAAAAAAAATAAAAATAAAAATAATAATAAAAATAAAAATAAAAATAATAATAATATAATAATAATAATAATAATAATAATAATAATAATAATAATAATAATAATAATAATAATAATAATAATAATAATAATAATAATAATAATAATAATAATAATAATAATAATAATAATAATAATAATAATAATAATAATAATAATAATAATAATAATAATAATAATAATAATAATAATAATATAATAATAATAATAATAATAATAATAATAATAATAATAATAATAATTTACCCCACTTTTTTTTATATTTATTATTAAAGGTGCACATATGTGTGGAGTATTTTACCCTTCAACCCTTTTTTTTTAAATAAATTTTTGGTTGTCATAATTCTAAATCAGCATAAAAATCTTGATTGTAAAATGAATTTTAGGATGAAGTTTTTGTTTCCCTTGAATGTTCAAACACACCTACATGGATTTACAATTAAATATTTTTATATTTAAATGTGAATATTTATATTTTATTTCAGGATCTAATTATGGGTCCTTTTGGAGATCAAGCTGGTCTTCCTTTTGATAGAATACATATTCTTCCACCAAAATCTCAGAATCCCCATATATTATCAGGTATTGATGGTTATTTAAGAGTTTTCATTTTTCTGTCTTAGTTTTAGTAGCATGTGATATCTACAGTAAATTTAATGATATCACTTCTATAACTTTTTAATATTAATATCAGAAAATCTCATTTATATGTATATAATTACACCGTAATGTCTTTTATATTGGTGTTTTGTAATCATTACATAAATGGTGCTATAAACTAACTCAGATGGTGTAACATTTTTAATTTTTATGATGTGAATTACATGATGGTCCTATTTTTTAGCATTTGTATGATGAAAACAATTTTTTTTTATTAACAGGAGAAAAACTTCAGTCATTATTACAATCTGTAGAAACTGATGAGGGCCATAAGTTGACTCTGGATGCAACCTTAACAGCTGCTCACCGTGCAACAATTGAAATTGCCCAAAGTCGTCCTAACAAAAATGGAATCGGCAGTACTCTTGGAGTAGACATGAATCATTTAGCTTATTCAAAAGTTGCTTGGTCTTACAAAGGAGCAACACAGAGAGACGAGTAAGGAAGTTGTGATACAATTGCCGTATAAATGCGCCACACACAAAAAAATTATGAGTTTTCAATAAGGCTACGTACACATGATGGCGTTGCAACGCGCGTTCCAACGCGCGCTGTCTATCACGGCATACTATATGATAACTACAGACGGCGTACACATGCAGCGCGAGCTCTGTCTTCAACGCGCGTCTCGAAGGTTCCTCGTGAAGCGCGCGCTAGCAGGGCGCCTCAAGTTCTTTTATTTGGAATGTCATCATATAGTATGCCGTGATAGACAGTGCGCGTTGCTTAGCGCGCGTTGCAACGCCATCATGTGTACGTAGCCTAAGCAGAGAGAACACCTTCCATTCTTCATCAGTGTAGCACCCTCTCCTGACACCACTACCTTTAATTTTTTCATCATCCTATCTATTCACAAATTAAATAGCCATGGATACATAACATATCCCTGCTTGACTCCACTATTAATATTAAACCATTCACTTTCCACGCCATTTATTCCTACACATGCTTCACTATCGACATGCATAACTTTCATTCCATTCAGAAACCTACCACCAACACCATATATCACTAACACCTGCCACAGAGATTCCCTATTAATCTTGTCATACGCCTATTGCAAGTCCTTAAAACCTAAAAATACAGTTTGTTCTCCACTCTCATTTGCTTCAGTGTAAAAATTTGATCTACACAGCCTCTACCACTTCTAAATATACCTTGTTCTTCAATAAGTAGCCTCTCAGTCACTTAATATACCTTGTTCTTCAACAAGCAGCCTCTCGGTCACTTTACAAACTTTTTCAACCAAAATGCCAGCATATATCCTCCTTACAACACTCGCTCAATAAAGTAACCCCTATAGTTTCTACAGTTGCTCTTATCACCTTTAAATTTATATAAGGTTACTATCACTGCTCTTCTCCAATCCTTTGGAACTACACCCTCCACAAACGCTTTGTTACACAACTTCTATATCCAGTCAATCACGATCTTACCTCCATTCTGAATCATTTTGCCAGTAATTCGATCTATACCTATTGATTTACCATTCGTCAACTTTCTCATTATACTCATTACCTCCTCCCTACTAGTTATTTCATACCCAAAAATACCTAAGTCATCTTCCACCTTCAAACCCACACACATTCCCTATCACCTCTTCATCACTAGTAAATGTTATGCAGATTTTCGAAATGTTCCCTTCACGCTCCCCTCATGTCCACTTTGTCAGTCGCAAAAGCATTCATCCTCCTTCCAAACTGCTCATTTACCTCTTCTTTTTCTCTCCTGCGTATGCAACTTTAATTCTTTCTCTTTTCCTCCCTCTATATTTCCCATGCAAATTTCTTTAAACCTCATCATTGACTTTTAGAATATTCAACCTCACCTTTTTACTTTTTTACTTTTAACTGCTTGCATCATCACCTCTTCATTCCACCACTCAATATGGACATTCTTACTTCCTAATTTAGCACTCCTGCTTCTTTTGCATATTTTGCACTACACTGCTAATTGCACTAATTAGACCACAATTAACTAAATTATTAATATTTCTTCTTCTAAAGTTTTAAATAGGCATTTTATTTTAAAAGTTAACTTACAGTATGTATTTCACAGGAAAAATAATAATTTTGAATAGGTTTTACCTTCATCCTTTCCACATGACCAAACCATCTCAACATACTTTCATTTATTCTCTCCACCCCTTTATTCACACCACATAACTCTCTAATACGTTCATTCCTCATTTTATCAATTCTTCTCACACCTAACCATGCCCCTAAGATTGTCCATCTGAACACATTGAACTTAGATCTATCTTTTATTCCAGACCATAGTCTCACTACTATACATTAACACTGGTAACAACATACCCTCATGTAAGACCCTAGCGCACTCAAGATTTAGTCCTTTTACATCCACCAGCGGTTTAATTGCACCAGCCACTTTCCTGCCATTCACAACTTTCCTACTACACTCAGCATCATCCGTTCCCTTTTCATCCAACATATATACTAAATATTTAACCTCAGACCTATGTTCCAGCTGCTCACCATTCTAACATAAACTTCACACCGAGACTTCTCACTCACAACATAACATATCTTATCTACGTCTCTATCTTTCAAACCCTCCTTTTAGACACCCTGATAAAATCTCTCTACCCAATCCTCTCAAACTCTTCAGAATTGCCACACAAAAACGAATCATTCCGCATATAATTAGGTAGGGCACCCTCCACTCAACCTCCATTCTCCATCATTCTAAACCATTTCCTGCCACCCCCATCTTTAATTCTTTCATAACCTCTGTATAAACAAAATTGAATAATCAAGGCGACATATCACACCCTGCCTCACTCTATATTAATTATTAAACCAATCACTTTTGACACCATTTATTCTTACACACACTTCACTATCCTCATACATACTTTTGATCCATTCAGAAGCCCTACCACCAAACACCATATATTACTTAACACCTGCCATGAGAGCTCCCTATTTAATCCATCATACGCTGTGCAAAAATCCATAAAACCTAAATACATTTTAATCTTCTTCTTCTCTTTCATTTTCTAAATCATTTGTTTCAATCGTAAAGATTTGATCCACACTTCTAAACGCACCTAAACGACCCTTGTTCTTCACCAATCGTCCTTCAGTTCACTCGACGCACTCTTTCGACCAAAATTAAAAGCTAGATTTTCCCTACAACACTCAAATAAACTAATTCCCCTAATTCCTACAGTTCCCCTTATCTCCCTTACCCTTATATAAGGATTTTTACTATTACTGCTCTCCTCCAATCCCTTGAACTATACCCTCCATAAACGTTTATTACACAACTTCCAAAATCCAATCAAATCAACCTTCTCGCCCCCCGTTGCTTGATGCATTTCACCAAGTAATTTCATCTATACACCTGCAGATTTATACCATTCTTCACTTTCTCACTCTACCCAATACCTCCTTCCTTACTAATGACTCATCCCCAAAATACCTATTCCTTCTTGACCATCAAACCCACACACAGTTACTATCACCTCTTCATTACTGTTAATATTATACAGATTTCGAAGTGTTCTTTCCACACTCCCTTCAATTCACTTCATCAGTTACAAAAGCCACCATCCCTATTCATTATTCTAACAGATTTCCCCTTATTCTCTCTTAACCTTTCGCGGTCCTTCAGAAGAGCTTCTATTCCCTTGTAAATCCTCATTCATCCCTTCCAAAAACTGTTCATTTACCTCTTTCTTTTCTCCTACGATATCCACCTTTTAGTATTTCTTTTTCCTCCTTATATAATCCAAAATCTTTCTTTGAAACTTCATCATTGACCTTTAGTAAATTCATCTAAGATCATTTCCTTTTTTACTTTTAAACCGCTTGCATCGCCTCTTTCATTCCCACACTCACTAGCTTAAACATAATTACTTCTCTACTTAGCGTATCCACATACTTCCTTGCACTGCTAACAATTACTTGCTTCATTTCTCCCAGATATTGATTCAGTTAATAACACGTTCACATTCAATGGATTTACTTGCGAGCGCTCTTAGATACTTATCTTATTACCTTGTTCACTTAACTTTCTCTCTCTTAATTCTACCTACTTCCTTCCGTATCACTTTCCTCTCCATCCAAGCCCCCACTAAGTTAATAATTTAACATAGAACAACATAATGACTTCGAATAACCCATTCCTAATCCCCTCATTGATTTAACATTTAAAACACATACTTCAACAACTTCTTCACCAACACAATCTCAATCATACTTTTCCACTTCGATACCTCCTCTACCTACACCAACTCTAGTATACTTAGGATACTCTTGTGTTTAAAGAAGTAAATTACTTACACACATACGTCTCTCCTCATCACAGAAAATCAATCACCTTCCTAACCATTCTCATTTTCTCCCGACACCCAAAGCCACCTTTATACCAATCCACTTTTATGATCACCTGATACCAAACCATATTACGCCCACCACAACACAAATCAAATCTAAGCTCGACAACTCAACCCCAACCAAAACTCATATCTAGAATTATCCCGGAAGAAAAGATCGTACTCTTTCCAAGCATTTCCCTCAGTGGACCAACGCCAAACAACCACCAACGTAACTACCTTGGCCATTGTAACAAACTGTAAAATTTAAACCATTAGAAAATTAGTACTCACCAACACAGCAATAGTCTACATTGCTCTTAGTACCGAACAAAGAAGTCCACACTCATCAAAATGCAACTCCTCTCCCCCTCTCATCCCATTCCACACCAGCACACACATTCACCACCACACCAACTCATTGTCACCGTTACCTTGTTCACTTTGTTTCAGTCCAAGTGAGCATATGCAAATTTTAGCCCTATCTAAATACATCACACCTCTTCCTCTTTCCTTCAACATTTATTCCTCTGACATTCATTGTACCATACTGATTCATTACAAGATTTACGACCTAAAATAGAAGCGTTACGCGATCACGACCTCTTCCGAGGACCTGCATTAGCATTCCTTTGGCAGAAGAGATAATGGTAGACGTTGTGCAGCCAAACCCAACTCACGTCCCCTAAAGAAATCGCCTGCTACGACACGCAAGACCAGTACGATAAATGGGCAATTCTTCTTCTCCACCACATAGGATATAAGTAGTAGATTTCTAGCTAGAATTTGGTCCATAGAAGAGGGTTGGGACGTAATCACAAGTATGTGTAAAATGATAAATGTGGATTAAATGGTGTGTCAAGTAAGATGTTCCATGGGAGGATGAGTGTGTAAAGATATGAACGCAAAAGAGAGAATAGGCGAACATTAGAAGAATGGATGGATAATTTTAGATATAGTATAGCAATAAAGAATGAGAAATAAAATTCAGATAGATCTTTATATAATAATATATATAATATATATTATAAAAATATTGAAATTATTATAAATAATATAATAATATATATTACTACATCATAACTCATATAATTATTATTATATAATAGTATATATTATAAATATATATATATTAATTATAATATTATATATATTTAATAATTAATATATTAATATATATATAATATTATAACTATATATATATATATATATTAATATATATATATTATTATTATATATAAATATATATATTATAATATAATATATATATAATTAATATTATATATATATATAATATAGTAATATATAAATCCCTGTGTGTAGGGAGAGAAAGATTGCCCACATTTCGTATATTCTGCGATGTTCGTAGAGCCGACTAAGGGTACGGAAATGTTGGGTATTGGACTGCCTACTACCATTCTTAAATTTTGCCAGGAATTGCATATAATGCAGGCCACAGATGAAGGTGGATCGGTGATCGCCGTAAACGGCTCCTATCTATTCTTTCGGCGAAAATCTGTTTGAATCGTTAGATGGTATCATGGAATTCAGAGGAATAAATTGATTGAGGAGAGAGTGAGAGAAGTAATGGATTGATTAGAAAGTGATAAGCAAATTTCGATTGCTCGCTCGTGACTGAAACAAGATTTATTGAAAGGAACGTTGAAATTGAGTGTATGTGTTGTGTAAATGTGTGTGTGCTGGTGTGAAATGAGATGAGAGTAAGAGAAAGGGAGTTGCAATTTTGTATGAGTGACTTGATATGTACTCAAAAGCATATGGAATAGACTTTTATATGTGTAATCCTAGGATTCTAATGTGTTAAATTTAATAAGTTAGAAAGTCTGAATTATGTGTTGTTGTGTATCGTATTGGTTCATACTGAGGAACGTATGAAGTAGTAAGTACGATTTTTTTGATTGATTAATTACTGAATAATGTTCTGGATTGGTGTAGTAAAGGATGCTTCAGTTTTAAGTTTTGGGGACTCTAGTTAAATATAGTGTGGATAGAAGTGATCAAAAAAGGATGTATAACAGGTGGTTTTTTGGGGTTGCGGGAGAAAATGGAATGGTAAGAAGGTGATTGATTCTGTGGAAGAGAAGTATGTGTGTAAGTAATCTTCTTGTAAAAACACAAGAGATCCATTTAAGTATTTACTAGAGTTGTGGTAGTAGAATGGGGGATATCGAAGTGAAAAGTCATGATATGATTAGTGTTCGTGAGAAGAGAAGTTGAAGTATGTGTTGGGATGTTAAATCAGTTAGGGTTAGAATGGGATTATCGGATCATTATATTGTTCTATGTAAAAATAAGTATGTTGCTTGGATGGAGAAGAAGGTGATACGAAAAGAGAAGTAGTAAAATTAAGAGTGAGATAGAAGTAAGTGAGCCAGACAATAAGGATAAGTATGTAAGAGCGCTCGCTAGTAAACGGTTGAATGTGACAAGATTGAACTGAACAAATCTGGGGCAAATGAAGGAAGCAATTGTTAGTTGTGCAAGAGAAGTATGTGATGTGCTAAAGTAGGAAGTAAGAATGTTAACAGTGAATGTGGAATGAAAGGTGATGAAAGCGGTTAAAGGTAAAAAAAAGAAGCGTGTTGAATATACTAAAAGTAAATGATAGACTCAAAAGAAGATGCTTGAATTTATAAGGAGGAAAAAAAGAAAATACTAAAAGTGTGATACGTAGGAGAAAACAAGAAGTAAATGAACAGTTTGAAGGAGGATGAATGGGAACTTACAAGGGATAGGAAGCTCTTCTGGAAGGAAGCGCGAAAGCTTAAGAATGAGAATAGGGGAATCTGCTTAGAATAATAAATAGGGGTGGTGCTTTTGTAAACTGATGAAATGGATGTGAGGAAAAAAAAAAAAAAACACTTCGAAAATCTGCACAATATTAACAGTAATGAAGAGGATGATAGTGAATGGTGTGGGTTTGATGGTTGCAAGAAGAATAGGTATTATTGGGGATGAATTATTAGTAAGGGAGGTAACTGGGTAGAGGGAAAAGTTTGAAGGAATGGTAAATCTGCAGGTATAGATAAATTACTGGTGAAAGATCAAGAACGGAGGCGGAGATGATGATTGATTGCGGATTTGGAAGTTCTCGTATATATAGGTATAGGAATAGGAGGTTATAGTTCCGAAGGATTGAAGGAGAGCAGTAATAGTACCCTTATATAAGGGTATGGGAGATATGGGGAACTGTAGGAACTTTAGTTTATTGAGTATTGTAGGAAAGATATGTGCAGGTATAAAAGGTTGAAAGAGTGCGTCGACTGATTATGGGACTGATTGGCGAAGAACAAGGTGCACTTAGAAATGGTAGAGGATGTAAAGATCAAATCTTCACATTGAAACAAATGAATATGAGAGAAGAATAAATTGTATTTAGGTTTAATGGACTTGCCCCAGGCGTATGACAGGTTTAATAAGGAATCTAGGTGGTAGGTTTTAGTAATATATGGTGTTGGTGGTAGGTTTCTGAATGGAATCAAAAGTATGTATGACAACAGTGAAGCGTGTGTAAAAGAATAAATGTTGACAATGGTGTTGGTAGGATTAGTTACGGAGTAAGGACAGGTTGTGTTATGTCTCCTTGTTATTCAATTGTATATGAATGGGGTTATGAAAAGATTTTCGAGGTGGGGATGACAGAAAATGTGTTAGAATGGTGGAGAATGGAGATTAGTGGAGGGTGCCCTACCTATTAATTATGCGGATGATTTGGTGGCTGTGTGGCGAATCGAAGAGAGTTTGAGAGGATCGGTAGAAGAGATTTGCGGGTTTGTGTAAAAGAGGTTTCTTTGAAAGTAAACTGGATAAGAGTAAGTTATGGTTGTGAGTGAGGACACTCCTCAGTGTGATTATGTTAAGATGGTGAGCAGCTGAAACAAGTTTCTGAGTTTAAATATTTTAGGTATTATGTTGGATGAGAAGGAACAGACGATGCAGAGTGTAGTAGGAAATGTTGAAAGGCAGGAATGTGGGCTGGTGCAATAAAAATCGTTGTGCAATGTAAAAGGACTAAGTCTTGAGCTGTTGCTAGGTCTACATGAGGGTAGGTTCTTACCTGTGTTATGTATAGTAGTAAGACTATGTTTGAATAAAAGTTATAGATCTAAAGTTCCAATGTGTTCAGATGGACAATCCTAGGGTTTGTTAAGTGTGAGAAGAATGATAAAATGAGAATGAACTTATAGAGAGTTTGTGTGGTGTGAAGAAAGGGTAAACGAGAGTATAAATGAAAGTATGTTGAGAGGTTTGGTAATATGGAAAGATGAATGATAGTCGGTTGGTTTAAGCGGATGTATAGTGGCGAGTGTGTTGGAATCCGACCGGCGAGACAAGAAAAAGTGGATTGAGTCAGTAAACGAAATGTTATAATAGAGAAATGTGAGCTTATGTAGAGGCGAAAGAAAGTGTATAACAGGAGTGAATGCGGGGTTATGTGAGGGGTATGGTTGTGGCCCACCTGGGCCAAGGATGAACCTTACATTGACGATCTACCATAGTGAGGTCCATCGCGGTCCCATGAAGCTCAGGGTGGATTTTCTGACTGCGATGAGAGTTTCTCACTAATTAATGGTACTGAGGGGGCCGTAGTAAGGCTGGGCTTCTTTTCGACTTCTATGTCATTGCTTCTTCTTATGCTTTTCTTTAATCCGATGCTCGTCACTGCACCTTTACTCCCATTCTTGGGAAAATAGAAGGGAGATAAAGAAAGAAAGAAGAAATATATATCTATACTTTAATATATATATATATACTAATATAATATAATATATAATATATATATATATATATTATATTATATATATATATTAATATATTTATATATATAATATATATATATATATATATATATATATATATATATAATTATATAATAATATATATATTATATAATATATATATAATAATATTATATATATATATATATAAATATATAATAATATATATATATATATATATATATAATATATATATATATATATATATATACTATATATATAATATATATATGATATATATATATATATAATATATTATATATATTATATATATATATATATATATAATATTATATATTATTATTAGAAACTGGATGTAAAAATTTGACTGTTTGCGGATGCGAATGGGATCTTTAAGATGATGAGGATGCGGAATGCGGATGCGGATCTTAAAGTAGATGAGGATGCGGATGCGGATGCGATGCGGATGGTTTACTCTTTTGAAGTTTGAATTTAAAAATTAATATATATAATATTATATATATATATATATATATTATGATATATATACATATAATATATTATATACATATATATATATATATATATATATATATATATATAATATATAATATATAATATATATATATATATATATATATATATATATATATATATATATATATTATATATATATATATATATATATATAAAATATATATATATATATATATATATACTATAGTATATAGTACAAGTACACCTATACTACTATATATATATATAATATATAAATATGTATATATTATATATATATATTATATATATATATCAATTAATATATATATATATACAAAGTATAATATAAGTATAATATAATAATATATATAGAAGATAATAATATAAAGTAAAATATATTTAATTCAAAATATAAGATAAAATATAAGTAAGAAAATATATATTAAATATAATTATATAGAATAATAAGTAAATAATAATAACAATAAATGATAATAGAGAGAATAAATAAAATATATAAGTAAATAATAAAATAAATTAATATTTATTATAATAAATGACAATATGATAATTATTATATAGATATATAATATATAATCATTAGTGATGGACATGACATGATATGATACTATCGATGAGTATCTTGGATCTTATATTCGATTCACAGATTAGGGTTTACGAGACCTGCAGTAGGTGCCAACCTCCTGTTCCATCTATGTGTCTGTATCCGATCACGATCCCTATTCTTCATAAGCTCATCCATGCAGGCATCTGGAGTGTTTAACCTCACCAATTGAATCAACGTCTAACGATGATCTTCTCACCTCTTCCGCGGTCTTCTCCTCGGTCTCACTCCCTCCGGTTTACCACCTCCGCCTCCTCTGCAACTCTCTCTCTCTCTCCCGTATCTCTATAGGAAATGTTCACACCATGCAAGTCTGCTTGGCGTCCACTTTATTCAATCATGGTTTCAACGCATCTCTATCCTCTCACTTGTCTCGTTCTTACTCTCTCTTCTCGTCTTTCCAATCACTGTCCTCAACCCATTCATCTCCGCTGTCTGAATTCTACAATCTCTACACTCTTCTCTCTGTTCACAACAGCTTCCATGTCTCCGCCCAATAAACAGTATTGGCGTCAACACTCCTTCTTTTATTTGCTACTTCTTTCACCTCTATTGTTTCAGTATATTTATTCTTTCAGATGGTTGATAGTACTGAACCTATTACATTCTTTTTATCTCTGCCATACTGCTCATATCCTACTCGTTAATTGTTTCCTTTTGACATATCTCCCCTTCTCATCCAAGTGCTTCCTAGATATGTATATCTATCCATTATCCACATTTTTAATATCTCTACTGTCTACCTCCACTATCAACTCCTCCTCATACTCCCTGCTTTACTACCAATTTGTTTCTTTTTCTCTCACATTCATATAATGTCAATCCTGTTTCTCTCATACTTTTACTGCATAACACAGCTACATTGCTTCACCTCATCCACATCCCTCGTCCAAACACTCCAATAATCATTCTGCATATGCTATGAAGATTATCTCCTTCAATTCTCTTTCTAAACTCTCTTATTACACCTTTAATGACTGTGTCCAAATACGCCATAAACAGTATCGGCGAAAGCACACTACCTTGCCTTACTTTCCAGTTTTTACCTCCAACATTCTCGTTTTTATATCCGTTCGCTTTACAACCTTTACTTATGCTATTCAGTATGGCACTTCTTACTGAACTTTATCAGTCTGCCTCCAACTTCATAATCCCTCTCCGGACCTCTCCACCTCTCCCTTGGTACAGAATCAAATGCTTTCTTCAGGTCTCAATGAAGGCGATATATGCCTTCTTATGTCCATTCCCATGTTCTTTTCCTTATCATTCTTAATGCAAACATTAAATTTGTAGTACTTCTACCACCTCTGTACATATACTGCTCTTCCCAATCTTTGCTCTATTTTTTATCTTAATTTTCTTATTTTCTTCATATACTTCGCATGTGATCATTGTGAAGATTCTCTATAATTTTTCAATTTCTTGCGTCGCCCACTTACCTCTTATAAATGGAAACATTATTGGACCTTCCCCACACCTTCGCACATCTACTCTCCACCCCAAGAACCACCGTTCAGAATCTCAAGCACTCAAGCTTTCAGCCCCAATCCTCCCTCCTCCCAGTGAAAACCCAACTCTACATTTACTTACAAAATATTGTCCATCGATCACTTCGCACTAAAGGTAGTTCTATAGTCCACGGCTCTTCAGTTTTTCCATTTAAACTTTCTTCTTTAATACCCCTAACTTACTAACTTACTTTAATTACACTCTCCTCTTATCTCTCCTTCCATACTTATCTTTTTCTCCTCCCTCTCTCTTCTCCTTTCCTTTTCATCGACATTGCATCTACAAATTCAAACATATCTACTTTATTTACATAAATACTCTATCCACCTTTTGTTTTTTTCCTCCGGACTTATATATAGTATTTAATTTCTACCAAGTTTCTCCTATATTTTTGTCTATTTAATATTGATATTACTTTACTGTTAACACTAATCCAATAACTATACGTCCCTGAACATTCTATAAGAGATCTATACTGCTTCGATTGTCCCTTATATCTATCCATCAGTTCCTTTGGCTAGCTTCTAAGCCACCTCCTTCTTTGCCCTCCTCTTCACTCTCTACCGCTCAATTTCTTGCTTCACCGTACACGGTCATATATATATATATAATATAGATATAATATATAGTATATAAAATATATATATTAAGATATAATAGTATATATATATAATATATAACTATATATATTTATATTAATAAATAGAATGATATTTTTCTGATATATATATAAAAAATATAATAAATATATATTATAAAATAAATATTATAGAACTAATAATAACTTATAATATACCCATATAATATATATATATTAATACACTATGCTATATTCGAATAACATACATACATACATAACATACATACAATACATACATACATACATAACAATTACATTACATAACATAGCATACATACATAACACACATTTAAACATACATACATTAATATCCAAATGACTTTAATAACATACATAAATATATATACATTCTTTATATATTCATGAAATACATAACATACATACATACATACATACAGACATTTGAATTTCAACTAATACATACATACATACATCATACATACATATACTAAATACATATAACTGAATATATTACAAATACATTAACATATCAATACATACATACATACATACAATACATACATATATTCACTTATGTATATACATAACATACATACATAACATACATATAACATACATTAACAATACATACATACATACATATACATAACATTACATTACATTAATTTAAGGACTTATTTCAAATTATTAGTTCTATAACATACATACATATACATATTAATATTACCATACATACATACATAAACATACATATACATAATATATAACATACATACATACATACATACATATCATACATACATACATATCAAACAATCACATAATAATACTATAACATACATACAATTAAAACACATGAAAAGTTTATTTCACTAAATCACGAATAATCACATTAACAACATAGTACATAGCGATATGAAGTATGCATGAGTCCGTCGCAGACATAAATTACAATACATACATACAATTATTATTTTATTTAAAATATTATTTATAAATATTATATATATATATATATATATAAATTTAATAATACATATTATATATATAATATTATTTATTCACAATGGATATATTCAAGTGCACGAGTGCGATAATTATATAAAAGTAAAAATTTGAGGTTAATTAACTATATATATATTATAGTATGTATTAAAATTATCAATATATATCAAATATATAATATTAATATAATAATACATTATTAATATATTATATATAATATATATTTAAGTAATATAATATAAAATAATATATATATATATATATATTTCCTTAATATATAATATATATATATTAATATTATAATTAACTATATTTAACTATATATATATATATTTATTAATATTTCAATTATTATATATATAATTATATAATATAAAATATACTGATAAAAATCGAACCTTTCAAATTACACGAAATTCGATAAACTGCCAATAATTGAGAAGCACAAATTATTTTTAAATAATTCATTATAATCAAATGTACTAAAATAAAACATCCGTCAACATCATCATCTTTTCATAAAAAAGGTATATATTAGCAGATTGTGACTTAATTGGTAAGAGGATAATGCGGTCGTTTAATAATTGACGGTAGATGGAGATTAGTCAAATATTTATGATGCCCCGGATGTTCAAGCAACATCCGCCCCGGACAAAATGCTGAGTATATGTACATCTACCAATCACCCAATAAAATATAAATTATACTAATATAATAAATATAAATATAATACATAATAATCTCAAATTAATATACCCTTTTAAAATATAAAACTAGATAATTATTAAAAAAAATTATTAGTAACAAACGTTCTAAATATATCCATTAAAAGTATAATAAAATGTATTATATATATATATAATATATATATATATAAAAAAAGTATTTTGGGTCCAAATGTACTCCTGATAACTGGTCAAAGTTTAGCTATTTTTTATTATTATATATTAATATATATTTATATATAGCGTAATAGGATAGTAGTTAATGTATATATAGGGTTATTTAGTGAGTGATAATTATAATTATAGTATATATTATATATATATAATTTACAGGTGTATGTTTGATGTCTTGTACTTTATACGTACCAACAAGATATAACATGATAGGACAAGTTGACCCTCTTGTTGGAGTAACAGACTATGTAGACCTACACTTCATTTTGTTAGACAAATTATAATTTCTTTCGAAGGAAAGAAAGGATATATGAGAATATGAAATTCCATTGAAGAACGAATTCCATAAAATCACTTGCCCCAGACGAACATGATACAGGGATATTGCTGGTTATTATTATTATTATTATTATTATATTATTATATATTAGTATTATTATTATTATTATTAATTATTATATTATAATATTTATTAGTAGTATATTAGTGATAGAATAGTCAGTTAATGAGATAAATAGTATTAAAATTATCAATGGGGATAGGGTATAATTGAATATGATGTCATAAGCAAAAAATATTAGAAAATACGCAATGTAACTTTAAAACGTTTACTAAATCCTATGTTTACAGAAAAATAATTTAAAAAAAAGATAAAAAGGCTAAAAAAAAGTAGCAATTATTTTTTGTCTTTTTAGCTCTGTTTTGGCTTTTTTAGCTACTTTTCGGAATACTAGCTGCGTTTCCAGAAGCCCGACTGCAGCCCGTTTGCAAAATCGACTCAGACGCTTCAAATTGAAAAAATTACATTAACAATAGAGAACAGGCAAAATTTAGTGCACCGGAAACGGCCGAATGGGCCCGTCGGATCAGCTGACAATTGTAAACAATGCCAGAGTTCCATCCGTTCGGTCCTACTTTTTTTGGTTTTTACTTTAAAAAATGTTTAATATTTTTATAAATTGGAATTTATTCAGGCAGAGATAGAAAGGAGGAGAAGAAAGTGTGTAAATTTGTAAAGATAATACTTGAATTATAGGTAATTCCACTCTTCTTTAAGAATTAATCATCTCGCTCTCTCTCTCTCTCTCTCATCTCTCTCTCTCTTCTCTCTCTCTCGTCTCTCTCTCTCTTCTCTATCTCTGTCTCTCTCTCTCTCTCTCCTCTTCTCCTCTCTCTCTCTTCTCTATAATATATATTATTATATATATATTATATATATATATATATTATATATATATATAATATATATATAGTAATATTTAATATATATATATATTAATATATATTATATATTATAATATATATATATATATATAATATATATTAATATTTATATATATATATATTTAGTGAACTAAGAAGTTACCGCATGCAGCGTTACTGAAATTTGTATTGGAAATTTGAAAAAAAAAAAATTATACTCAAATACGATAGGTACAAGAAAACTAATAACATAATTAGAATCAGCGTATGAACTAGTATGAAAAGATTTTTTCTTTTAACTAAAAAATACCCCGCAGTAAACCGCAAAAGATGCAAAGAGTCGGGTCTCTCGGCCTCCTGGGACGAGAGGTTAGGACTAATTTCCCCCCTCCGGGAGGGGCTACCGGAACCCGCTCTTTTGGGTATATTGGGTGTCGAGCGGCGGTTCCTCCACCTCCTCTACGGGTATGGAACGTCCCCCTCTGTCCCACCGTCGGTCTGAGCCCCCTAAAAAAATTTTACGCTGATTCCATATATAAGTTATTAGTTTTCTTCTACCTATCGTAGTTTTTGGAGATATAAAAAAAATTAAAAATAAATAGTAATTTTTTTTTCATATTCCATCCAATTTCATACGCTGATTTCCATATATGTTATTATTTTTCTTGTACCTTTCTTAGTTCGAGGATTATCATGTGGAACTTCTTGTTAGTTTGGCCATTATATCAACTACTCCACCAATAACCAACACAAATCAACACACAACAACCACAACTCACTACACAACCATCACCAACAACTCAACAACAATACTCACCTCCACTACCTCAACCGCACATCCTCACTACATCCACACACATAACCTTATACTATATTATATATATTATATTATATATTATAATATATATATAATATATTAATATATTAATATATTATATATACATATAATATATTAGTATTTAAAAATAAAATAAAAAAGTTTTCTATTTCATTCTTCATTATTATTTTTTTTAGAGTATATCCTGTGATTTTCATAAAAACGGGGGTGATAACCCTCTGGGCAACAATCCCATATATTATTATAATATATTTATTTAATATTATATATTATATATATTATATATATATATATATATTATATTATATCTTATAATATTATATTTATTATTTTATATATATAATATATATTATATATATATATATATATATATTATATTAATATATATATATATATTATATTTATATATTAAAAAAATTAAACGGGATCCATTCAATTTAGGCTTGTCAATATCGGCCATACTCCTACACATAATAGTGGGGTGGCCTATAAATATAGTACTGAGCTGCTATTAAAATCGACTAGCTATTAAATATTCTCTTGTACTTATTATGTATAATAATTTTGAAATGATACGATAATTTAGACCCTTAGATAAAAGTTATAATATTAAAAATTCTTTTGGCATCACTATGCTAATTGTTGCTTTTTATAAAGAATTTGTTTGTTAAAACAAATTCATCGCGAGCCCGGCCCGTTTGCGAATTCCGATTTCGAGGTGTTTTAATAACGGCGCCTGTCTCTGTCGACGTTTACATGACGTAGAAGTGCGGCAACGGGCTCTGAAACGATGGCATGTGCGCCTGAGTGCCGTCGGGTGCGTCGGGCTTTCTGAAAACGCAGCTACTTTCATGTGTAACATTTTTCAACATTGGCTTTTTCCTCGATTTTGGTATGGATATCATATGCGGTATTCGAATTTGTTCCCGATCGTCGATTGGGCCTACCCGGCACCAGCGCCTGCCACAGCTCGCTAATGCTTACTCTCTTTAATTCATTTTGCTCAAACGCTTGCATTAAGCACTATGTCTGAGTTCGGGGAAATAAAGTATGACAATGTAGCTTGTAACAATTTTACTTTGGTAGGTTTAATGTTTGGGGCGCTAAGGTCTCGGGAGTTAAACGTAGGATTTGGGGTATCAGCGAGTTCGGACGAGGGGGAAAAATCTCTAAATGTTTACAAAGAAATCTTTTTACAAAACATGTCGTAAAGACAGAAGTATCTTCATCTTTCTGTTCTAAAGAATAAATAGCGCAGCTGAGTCAGCGTGTGTACCGTCGTGACGATAGAAATACGCACACTATTTATATCTTCGATTGTCGTGCTGGTGTCAGCGTTTGTTATATTTCGTCGCCGTTATATACATTATATTATATTATTAATATATTATAATATATATAATAATTATATATATATATATATATTATTAATATATATATATAATTATTATAATATTATTATATTATATATATATAATATATATATATATTTATATTATATTATTATATATATTACTATATATATATATATATATTATTATATATATAATATATAATATATTATATATATATATATTTATATATATTATATATATTTACCGGGGTATAATAATTTGTCAAAATAAATCCGCTTTCCGATTAAATTTACAAATTTTCCTTTTTTATAATATATTATTATCATATTTATTATAATATATATTTATATTAGTAATATTATATTATATATATATATATATATATATTTTATATAATATATATATATATAGATATATATATTCTATATATTATATTATAATTATAAGGGCCAGCGTTGGATTAAGCCATTAGTGTATTCTTAAAAACTACATTAATGCTACAGTAAAACGGGATACATTGCTGGAAGCTGGTCCAATGCTGGGCCAGAAAATGTAAAAAAAAAAAAAAAAAAATCCAAACTACATAAGCTACAGCGAAAAGGACATTTTTTGGATCCTCGTAAAATTTCACATAAGAAATGTAAAAAAATAAATTTTTTGCTTATGCACACTAGGGGCTCGAGCCGACGGGGAAATGGGGGGGATGTTTTTCCATACCCCGTAGGGGAGGGGGGAGGAACCCCCGCGACACCAAATACCAAGAGCCGGGGGTTCCGGGGGACCCTTCCCGAGAGGGGGGATAATCTACCGTAGTTCCCCGGAGGCGAGAGACCGAATCCTTGCCATCGGGGCGGTATACCCTTGGGTATTCTTTATAAAAAAAAAAAAAAATTAATAGAAAGGTCTTCTATTTTACGAGAAACCATAAAAGGTCTCTAAATAGCCTCTCTAATCATATTACTATATTATTAGCCATACTTTTTTTATTTTTTTTTATTTTTACCATTTCAAATAGACCTCGTCGCAAAGGCCATAAAGTTATTCCTTTTTCGCATGTAGCTATCTGTAGTTTTTGAGATATATATATTTTTTTTTATTTTTTTTTTTTTTTTTTTTTTTTTTACATTTTCATGGGCCAGCATTGGCCAGCTATTCACAATGTTTCCTTTTACTGTGCATTAATAGTTTTTAAAGTATATATGTGCGGACTATCAGGACGCTGAAACATATATATATTATATTATATATATATATAATTATATATCATATTATATAATTATTTTATTATATAATTTATATATACTTATTATATATATATAATATATATATCATTATATTACACAAGGTGCAGGCACCGTTATGAAATTAAACGTCTGTTAATTTTAATCGTTACAAAAAAATTAACGGCGTTAATCATTTAAGCGTTTATCCGTAAAGAATGTAGCGGAAGTTACGTTAATCGTTAACCTTTAACCGTCTTCAATTTTTTTTTTTTTTTTTTTTTTTTTTTTTTTTTTTTTTTTTTTTTTTTACAGTTAATTCACACCACTCCGCGCGAGAGCCCTATCAGGAGGGTATGTTGCGCCAATTTCTTCCGTAGCGCAAATTACGCGATGAACATAGACGCAAGACTTTTAAAGTGAGGGAATAAATTAGCAGGAACACAGAAGATGGCAGGAGCAGTTCCCGAACAAGTGGTGGAAACGGAAAAGTGAAACACCGAGGCAAAAGCCTGGAGTTACCATATCTACACAAACTCGTGCGCAGGATACAGCACCCTTGTGCTACTAGGGCCCCCGTAAAGGTGGTGGTACGCGCAGTGGAGTGCTCCTCGAACACCTGCCGTGCGATCCTATAGAGAGAGATAAAACACCAACAATCGCGCCGCAGATAGAGGTTCAAGTTGAACTGGAAAAGTACTAAGTTTATTAAGCCTTTTTGGCTTTGACTCGACCCCTGTCAAAAAGCCGGGTGAACAGAGCGCCCACAGATATGAGAACATACTCTATACAAGTGCGAATGAGCCCTTGTGTAACTGTAGTAACTGAGAAAAAGGAAAAAAGTTACGCAGTCTAAACAGAACTCCAGTTTCTCTTGAGGCCGCCAGCCAACCGTTGTTGATTGTGAGGCTTTCCAAGACATTTTTTTGTTAAGACCAAGGTGGTTTATATTGTCACAGGAGAGAGAAAGGAACGTCAAAACAGATAGAAAGTTAGCAAGGTATTTTAGAGAGGGCAGATTTGTAGAAGTTGGTGTTTTAAAGAATGAATATTCACAAGGTTGAGACGACCCCACCCGCAAATTCGATTCTAGCAGCGAGAATAGAATTGGAAGATAGACGAGAGGCAACTCTAAAGTAAAAGATGGAGCAGATTGAAGAGTTGAGAATTGAAGGGTGAGTCGATCGGCATGTGATGGATAGAATAAGATGTGCAGGTGAGGAAGAGATCATTAGTGAAAATTAGGAATAAAGTAGACGTGAGCGAAACTTCTGAGGAACTCCACTAATTGACAGAAAAGAGAGTCGCCCATCAACCATAGCGATGTTAGGCGACTTGAAAGAAAGCTAGAATTAAGTAGCAAAGAGCAAGGAGGAAAAGGAGATGGGAGCTTGGGAGCAATGACGCGTCGCCATACCCGTCATTTCCAATGCTTTGGAAATGTTCAAGCGCCTACGCAAGTCTGCCAGTAGTTCTTAAGAGCGAAACCATAAATCGGTTAATAGGAAGTATATCGCCAGTGACTTTGAACACCAAAAGCCCGTACTAGCGATCGGAAAGAAGAGAATGAGATTCCAGATGGGTCTAAGAACGTGGAGTGAGAGGGCTTTCAAAGGATCCTAGTGATACAGTGGAGAGCTATGGGCGCGATAGTTAGAAGGATCAGAGCGGCTTCCTTTTTTCGGAATAGGTTGGCATGTGCGTGCTTCGCACACGAGCGATAAGTGTTAGATTAAGACATATAGAATAAGTTGACGAGGTGGATGGTGTCAGGCACGTAGCCAGTTCTCTGCAAAAACTAGGGCTTTTTCCAACCCTGTGTTAACATTACTAAACTGGATAATAACAGGAATAACATTTTGAGCCATTGAGAGGGAGCGTTTAGGAATTTGAAAAAAAAGTTTATCTCTTATTGATCGAATCTATACAATTTAAATCTGATAAGAATATTTTTAACTCGCTAAATTAGTTAACGGTTAAACGGATGTGGGGAAATTTCTAACTCGTTAATACCGTTAATTTTTCGAAATTTACGAAGCGTTAAAAGTTAACGAAATTTAACGACGAGTTCATTAACGGATTAACGCTTTAACGCGGTAATGCCTTCTGTACTATATATATTATATATTATATATATATATATAGAGTATACTATATTAGAAATTTTTAATATACTATATAAATATATACTATATAAATGACAATAAGATAATTTATATTTATATATATTATATCAAACTATATTAAAAGAAGAGAGGACATGATGAAATATTCGTTTCTGACAGCAGGAAGCTAAGAAGGTACGAAAGTAAGATAAATGAAGATTTTGCTAAACATAACGGGGATTTGGGGTAAGGGAATGAGATTGGTAAGGGGAGAAGAAAAAGAAATTGATTGAGAGGCTCCCATTATAGAAGACAAAGTCATTGGAGATGGGGGATTAGGGGCGGATACAATTGATAAAATCCAACCCAGCATTAGAATAATAAGAAAATTTTCAATAAAACCGAGCTTTGAAACATCTCCATGCTGATGGCGCTTGGTTCATACTAACTAGATTCGAAGGCGAGCCAGGATTTATAAGCTCAACCAGCGTCCCTTAACAATTGGGCAAACAAACACGGTCCACAACGATAAATAGTCAAAAACAAGGCGCCACACATCAACCCACCCATATTACGTAAACATTACCTCTGTAACAACCACATACAGACCATCACACACACTCACAGACTCACTACAACACAATAAAATTGCGCGCGACAACCAAATACACCCTGAGAACTTCGTCTATAGACGCAATATACACGACTCTACATAATCATGACTACACTTCTATAAATAAGATAATACAACATCAACATATCACACACTACGGCATCAGTCTTACTCAAGACCAATTACTCCGTGCCGACCAAAACAAACGTTGACCCGTCCAGCAAGCGCGAAGGGTGATTTTCATCAAGGGTGGAAAATAAAATCAAAGAGGATGTTTCCGAGAAAATCTTAAAAGGAGATGCATTGGTTTCCTCACGCGCTTTTTTTTTTTCTTTCAATAGAACTTTCCCTCCACCACCACACACCTTACCCCAACCCACAGCTTCGTTTTCCCGCACTGAGCGGTTATCAAACCCTACCCCACCCGAATCAGTTCACAGGATGGGCTTGAGCGCGTCTCTTTTTACCAGGCGGGTATCTTCTCCCCACCGGTTCGAGGCTTAGCGACCCCCCCCCCGGACCCCCCGTTTGGGTGTGTTTGATGTGGCCCACGTGACGATCTTCCTCCGGCTCTACGCCACGCTTCTCCCCACGGTGCCACATGGGTCCCCTTTCTACATATTCTTCACGACTAGATGGCACAGCTTCTTACCCCAGTGATAAATGAAGAACCTTACTCTCGTGGCTCGCCAAAGGCTTTGGGTTTTCTACCCTTTGGACGGGCGCCGCCGGCAAAATGGTAGCCCCGACAACACTCAAAGGGAACGCCGGTTTTTTCTCCTGACCCCCTCCCAGTGAGCAAACTGCCGAGGTGAGCTGAGGGATCAATGCGGGCGCGGCCCCTACCGGATAAGCCCGGGGTGGGGGACACAGGGCGGCCCTTCTCAGGTACTTTAAACGGGAACTGCATGGGGGGGACCTTCAAACACACGCAACGGACATCCCCGCACCTGTGGTGTCAGGGTGCTTGACACGTACCAAAACATTAGTTGCAATTATAACGGAACCTACCAAAACGAAGTTGTCAAGATAAAAAGATTTCGGTTGTTAATAACAGCCATTGTATCCCCACCTTTTTTTTTTTTTTTTTTTACCGTTGTCCCCCCATTCCCGGCCGAGCCCTCTTGCCCGGACGGGTGGGTGTTGCCACCTTCAGTTAATTCTCAAATGCGCACACCTCCGCACGCTTCACCGCCGCAGGCTTTAACGTGAGCGCAACTTACCATTCCGGCCCGGCACCCCACAACGCCGGAATGGGCGACGCAATTCCCCCCCTGCGGTGGCGGACAGCACACGGCGCACCAAAGCGACCACCACGCCTGGCATTACCATTATCCCCCCCCCCCTTTCATGCGCCCCAACAGCCCCCTTGGTGCTCACGAGGGCGTCGTCAAGGTGGGTGGTCGCGAGAGTCAACAAGTTCCCTCGAAGCACCTCCGCTGCATCCAAAAGAACAGGGTACCTATGCCACACACGCGTCCACCCCCCCACCTCGCGCACGCCACACGATTTCGCGGGTCCCAGTGACTGGGCATTAGTGGCCGCCTTCTTGCCTTTTGGCCTTTGCCGCCCTGTATCCACAGCCGCCCGTTTGGCACACCGCGCCCCCCCCTCCCCCCGCATCTGGGCAAGTCCCCAACCGGGCGGAGTGCGGCGCTGTATCGCTGGAGCAGCTGCGAGCGGGCACACAACACCACAGTCTCGCAGCCTCCACGCACCACCAATCCCACGTTCTTGGGGCCGTCCCTTAAGCCCCTTGTAGGTGTGACGGGTTTCCAGACATTTTTTGTTTACTGTCAGGCCACGGTGTTTTAATTGTACCAGGAGAGCCGCGAGCATCCGTCCGCCAGCGAATCGGCACCGTGAGCAGGTGTCCTTAGGAAGGGAAGCTTTTGCGCCGCCGTTTGGTTTTTCCCGGCCTTGACCTTCCCAACCCGGTTAAGACGCCCCCCGGCGATTCTTCCACGGTCAGCTGAGTCGCAAATCGGACCGCAACCCGCTTCCGACGAAGCGCAAATTCTAGCACAGTCACACAGGGGGCGACTTGCATGGTTGAGAAAACGCACACTGCCGGGTCGAGTTCCTCGGCCACCGGTGGAATTCGCGGTTAGAATGTGGCAGGTGCGACGCACTCCAATTCAATGCCGTTCGCCATTTCCAAGCTAGAGAGATAACGAACAGACCCCTGAGGACCCCCATTTCTGCGACAACGCAACACGCACACGCAGTCCCCCCATCACAACCAAACCGCCGATCCTTGAGGCGCCTTTGACCACCGCAATGCCATCACGTCAAGCCAGACGCCGGAAGGCCCGGGGGGGCCATTGGAGCGGCCAGTGCCGCGCATGATCAACCCGTCTCAAACTGCTTTGATCTGTTCAAGCGCCACACCGCAGTTCCTCCAATAGTTCTCTAATTAGTTTCTCTATGGCTTGTGTATCTTTGTTTTGCTTGTTATTTTCTGGAGGGTTTGCGGTTGCCTGTGTTTCTGTGAAGTCGTTGCCATAACCTATTCTATATGGAGCGGAAATGCGCGTTGTGGCTCGTGTTAATACCAAGCTTGACAACGTGTTTGGCCGATCAGCTGGCGCTTGGGACACTCCCTTCATTCCGCTGTCTGCTTCTACAGGGTGTGGCCTAGTCCTTTGCCTCGGGGACTCACGTCTTCCGTGTCTTGCTTTTTTCTAGGGCTTGTGGCGTCCTTTCTGCCATGGGGCCTCCCTTCTTCCGTTGTCATGGTTTAGCGGTGCTGTGGGTCTTGGTTAATGCCTTGCGGGACCTCCGTCATTCCGTGTAATGTTCTCGGACAAATATGTAGCGTCCTTGTATGCCTCGCTGTACCGGGCACCGATACAAGACCTTTGGCTATTCTTTTTTTCTTCCTTGTTTATTTGAGTTTCTGCTTGCCTGCTCCGGGTGCACGTGGGAACTGCTTCGATGCTTCTGGTTTATCATATAATCTTAGCTCTCAGCAGATGGCTCATGTGTGTTGGCGGTTTCTGTGTCCGCTCGGTTCAAGTAATGTGTTTCGTTCTGGCGTGTTTTTGTACTGCACTATGTTCGTGTAATGCCAGGGACTATCGGGCGGAACTCGTTCGGCTTACTACTTTCCACCTTAAGATAATTGTTATAAATCTTTCTGGCTGTGTGGCCCCGGCGCGCTGTGTTTATGTTATTTTGTTCTTCTTCCAACCCACTTTCATAATAGTCCCCCCCCCCCCCATGGAATGCTTCTTTCAAGGCTGCTGCAATCTCCAAACATTTTGGCTGACGATGGGCATCGTTCATGACTCCGCGCGCAGAGTCCCCCAGAAGCAAATTTCGACCCACATTTTTTGAACCCACTGGCCCTCATATTGAACGATGCTCCTAAACGCTGACCACTGCTGCGCGACACTGGCCAGATTTTCCCCATCTGGCTCTGGCGAAATGGTCATTCCTTTCACTATCGTTTGCCCATTTGTTCTGTCCCACGTTTCGGCGCGTTCTGAACCGATTTTACCAATTTTTCAATTCACGCCATCGGTACTCGAGTGGCAATTCTTTCTATTCTTTCGTTTCTTTCTTTTCTTCCCTTCCTCTTTGCCCACTTGGGCGGGTCACAAGGTGCTGTGCATCGGCACGACCAGCGTAGGAAGCTGCAACCGTTACGCACCCGCCCGCCTTAAACCTTAATTTGTGGAGCTCGTTCCCCCGCCCGCTCCACCACCTCGAAGCCTACTGGAGCCCGCGCCGGCCCCTCACTTCGGTAATCTTCGTCAATGTCAAGGGGTTCCTCCCCTGCCCGGTGACCCCTGCACCCTACACACCCCGGCCATTCTTTCTACCTATCAAATGCCCCTATCTTCTCGCTCTCCAACACTCAACCTTTCTCTCCTTCAAGGCCTTTCGTTCACCCGCCTCAAACTCACTTTCTCTTCGGTCTCCCGCGGTCGGTTCACCCACAACTATCTTCCCATTTACAATCTCGCTTAAACCCCCCCGCTTTCACTTTCATCCTTTCATGAACCAACCCCAATCTCAAAACTGACTTTTCTTTATTTCTCTCAAATTTGAATTTATACATACCGTCCCTCCTCTCTAAACGTTATTCCTTTCAATTCTATTCTTTTCCACCTGCATGCCCTCCGATTGTCCTTCTGCCACCTGCCCTTTCGAAGCTATCCTTCTTCTTTCCAGCCTAGTCTCTATAACCTACCTACACCCACGTCATCCCTCAAACTGTACCGCACTCTCGCGCCATCCGACTTAAGTCCCTTTCTTCCCACCACGCTTTAATATGCCCCCGCCACTTCCTGCCTATTCCCCTTTCCCTACTCCCCTCTGCATCAATCCGTTCCTTTCTCCAATCCACAACTCCCTCCCTCTTTCCTTCAGACCCCTGCTCCAAGCTGCTCATCCAATCCATCCCTTCACCACTTGCGGGGAACTGCCTTACCTTCAGCCAACACACCTCCTCTTAACTCTCCGTTTCTTTCCACCCCCTCTTTTCTACCTGCCACAATCTCTCTACATCCTCCTTCTTCGATTCGCCCACAGACCCCCTCATCGCTCTTCTCGGATAGGGCCCCTTCCACCTCCTCTCCCATTCTCCCTGCATTCTCCCTTCCTGCCCTCCCGCAACTCGCATTCTTTTCAATAACCCCTCCCTTATCCACCCTTTGCATCGCCACAGGAGATCACCCCCACTGTCTCTTCCGCGTCTTCATCCACACCCATCCCCTTGCCCCCCACTTTATTCTTCACGCGTTCCCTTATCGTCTACTACTTTGGTGCATTTCCAAATTCGGCCCTCCCCCACCCTTCTTCCTACTTCCCTGCCTTCCACGCATCCCTATCCTTCTCCTCGCTGTTTGTAACTCCCACATTTCCACTACTATTATTCTTCTTCTCCTCCTTTTCTCCTCCTCTGTTTGTGTTTCAAATGTAGATTTTGCCATCCCCTCCTCCCTCCTCCCCGGCACCCTTGGTTCTTTCGACACCAGTTCCCTCAAAGTACTCGCCGCACTCTTGCCACACCACCCTTACCGCCTATCCCTTTCCCTCCCAACTCAATCCACTTAATTCCCTCTACATTTCTTCCACTTCCCCTTTTCTCCTTCCCCTTACTATCGCGTCTTTCCCGCATTTTCTCCCTCCCAATCCTGCTATACCCCCCTATCACGCTTTATTCCCACACCTTCCCCATCCTCCATCACCCTCTTCGCATCGCTCCTGATCCTTTCCTGTAATTTTATCTTCCCCTGCGTCCCAAAGTTAAATTATAGATATGTTATAAATTTACCTATATCTATTTTTGGTCTTAATTCTCCAAGTATACCGTTAACCTTGCTAATCCTCCTATATTTGTAGTAAACAAAGTAAAGGCCCCTTTAGTTACTACCGAATGTTAAAATTTCATTGTGTCTACTATTTGTGAATATTTATGCATTCTGCTCTCATATAGGATGTGATCTGCAAACTATAATCTCCTGCAAGGATGCCCAATAGCGACTTATATTGTTCTCTACGATTTTGTTGCTAGTTGCCCCCCCTTATAAACTGCACGCCGTAAGTACCATGTATCTTTCTCAATGTCATATGTTTCTGAATGGTTTCTCTATACTCTACTTTTGATTTCCGGGATTCATCAACCCCCTTATACTACAGTATAAAAACGTACACCAATCTGATACCAAAATTATTTTAATATATGCGTTTAAATATTTCTCAAAATCATCTGGCATATTTTCTTGTTTTTAATTAGACAAGATTCGTTTACTTTTTCACTATAGTGACCAGTCTTATGCTTTGTTTTGTGTACTAGCTGTTGTTACTACAGTCAGGCGAATTTCTGTAGTATACTTTCTTGATGCTACACTTCATAAATTTCCCGAACTATACTTATGTAAATGCTAAAAATCATTTATCTAATTTCAAGTACCGAGAATTTCTGTATATTCTTCTCTATATTCTAATATGACCAGTTCTATATGTTTTTTCTATCAATATAGTTCAGCATATTGATTTCCCTATATCCATTCTTGCGCACTATTAAATTATCTATTGTTATCTTACCTAGATACCATAATTTATGTTCAAGGGATCTTTTTATTACCTATAAATTTTTATCCAATGAGTAAGGCAGTCATTCTTGTCTTCTTCATTCTTTGAACTTGAAGTTGAAACAGTAAAAATATCTTCATCATTTTGTTGGGTGATTCCTATTGGAATTATATACTGTGATCGTAGTATATTCGTCATGCGCATGTATGTAGATAATTCTAAAGGACATCTAACTACAGTTCGAATTTATAAAACGCTACTTCATAAGAAGAGTACATTTCTTATATATTTTTTTTTATTTAAAATATAATTGTATTTAGTGTTGTGGTTCTATATATTCTATATTCAATGCACATGTATGTAGATATCCAAGGACATCCAACTATATGTTCATGAATTTATAAAACCTAGTTTTGTAAGAACAGTACATTTTCATTAAAATATTTCTAAATTTACTCCAGTATGCTTAGCAGACTTCTTTGAATCTCTTAATGTTCTAAATTTGAAACTAAAAGGACATAAAAATATCTTTAAGTCTTATGATGCAATGAAAGCTTTCTTGGAGAAGATATTCATATGGAACGAAGTCTTTAGAATTCTAAACCTTATTTTTTATCTTTTTCACAGCTCATCGGACTCCTTGAAATACAGAAAATCATCCATTAAATGTAGAGAAGGAATTGAAGCACCTGATTGCAGAACATCTGGTATTCCTGATGGGTAAATTGGGAAAGTACTTTCCAGATATTTCAAAAATATTTCCAAATATCTTCCAATATATCTACAAGTTGCTATGGAAGCTGCGAGGGTGTTGGTGAAGTTTTTCTCCGAGTACTTCTGCTAGTTTGGATTTTCTACACGTGCTTACATCAAATCATAATATCGTGCACGACTTGATATTATCTTTGAAGTGCTCTAACGATATAATAAATGTTTTTATTTTTTTAATTATACGTAAAATATCGCTCATTATATTATTAAAATAACATTAAGTTGGACAGCTTGAACCAATACAAATTAAATCAAGTAAATATAACAAACGCCCACATTATACTATATATATACTATATATTTTTATATATCATATATATATATATATATTATACTAATATATATATATTATATAGTATATATATATACAATTAATATAATATAAATATATAGAAAGGGGGCATAGACCTCAAAAATTTGAGAACCCTTTATACAGAAGGTGAGTTATAGAGAGGGAGTTACTGTATGTATAATTGATAGCCAATCATGTTTAGATGGTCTTTAATTTGAAAATTTTCTTTTAATTGGTTGATGATAGATGGGTGTCGTGGGAAGGTATCCCGTTATTATATTTAAATGGATTTGTTGTCAAATTTCTTATTTTTTTTTATTGTTGAAACAGGTGACGCATAAGTTAGAAATGGGGGAGGAGGGAAGAATATATTATACATTAGCTATTGCAAAAGTTTCATTCTGTTGGCCAAAATTATTCCCGTCAGCTTTTCAAGCATTTAATTTATGTGTAGCTCATAAGATTATAATTTTTAAAGTGTGGTCAAATATCATTTGGGTATCTGAGGTCAGACCAAAGACAATTGGTTGCGTGTTGAGGGGGCAATCTATTGGTTGCAAGATATATTGCTGGGTGGGAGTTAGATTCTCTTCTATCAGGGGTAAGTAGCATAAAAATGAATTTCTGAGTTGAAGCTGATATTCTATTTAATATAAACATTTGCTCTAAGTGGTTTATATATTCTTGCAGTTTACGAATGATATATAATATATAATATATTATATATTATTATATTTAATATTAATAGATATATTATATAGATAGTAATATAGAGTATGGTATATTAGGTTATATATATAAAATAATATATATATATATATATATATATGAGATAGTATATTATATATAGTATATATATATATATATCTATATATAATATATATATTAATATATATATATAATATATATATATATATATATATTTAATATAATTATATTATATATTTATATAATATATATAGTATGATATTTATATATATACTTATAATATTATATTAGTATAATATATATGATTATATATATCATATTATATATATTATTATAAAATATATATATAATATATATAATAAATAATTATTATTATATACTATTATATAATTATATATATATATATTTATAATATATATAATATATATATGACTTGGATTATGATTGTTAGGAAGTCTACATTATCAATGTTTTTTTTTATGGATGGGGACGTAGGATATGGAAGATTATACATGAAAGTTGAAAATTATTTGAGTGAAAAAAGGTTCCCTGAGGAGTTCCATTAATATTTAAATTTGAGAAGGAAAAGGAGAATGACCACTGGATGACTAGTAACTTGTGCGTGCCAGAGAGGAAATTTGAATATTATATTTTTTTCCTCGTCGATAAGTTGTGTTTAGAGAACTTGTCTATTATGATGTTGACGAAGACTGTATCGAAACTTAATATACTATAAATATATATAATTTATTAATTATAAATATAATATATATTAATTATATTATTATATATAATTAATTATTAATATTTATAATAATATTATTATAATATATATATTTATATAATAATATAATATATATATAATTATATAATATATATTATATATTTATAGAATATATATATATTATTTTAGACTATCTATTTATACATATATATATAATATATATTATATATAAATTATATATATATATTAATATATATATATTTATATATATATATATTATATATATATATATATATATTATATTTATATATATATATATATATATTATATATTATAAATATATAATATATTAAATATTAATATTATATATTATATAATATATATATACAGTAATAATTAATTATATATATATATTATAATTATATATAATATAACTATCATATATATATATATATATTATATATATACTTATATATATATATTATCAGTGGCACTCCAGTAACTTTTTTACTACTCGTTGCTCTCTCTCTCAAATTTTGTACTGCAAATTCAGAAATTTCGGAAACCGTCCGGACGTTCCCCCTCTCCTCTTGAGCAGGAGATGCCTCCATTTTTAATGGGTAAAGGCGTTATTATAGGATTATACTTATATTTTTCCGTTTAATTCATAATCTTTATATTTATTATGAATAATGTAAAAAAAAAATAAAAAATTTTGTACATTATAAAATTAAAAATAGATCGTTTCCATAATGTTAACTCGTGCTGAACACGAGCAGCAGTGCCAGAGTCGCCTTAATATATATATATATATAATATATATACAGAGGGACAAAATTATTATTATTATTATAGTATATATATATATATGATATATATATAATATATTATATATATTTATATATATAAATATATATTATATATATATACAGTAATATAATATAATTATATATATATAATATATATATATATTATACTTAAATATATAATATATATATGATTACATTAATTAATATATATAATAATTATATATATATATAATATATATATATATATATGTTTTTTTCCTTTAAAGGATATTAGTTTCTATATATAACACAAAAATGTTTTGAAAAGCATAATAACCTTATATTTCGTATTCCAGCTGTCGAATAACGCGCTTAAACCATTCTAAAAGAAGCGCTATTGGGATCGAAATATTGTCTTGTGTATTGCGTTTGAGAAGTACTTATATGATTACGTATATATTATATATATATATTTATACTATATTATAATATATATATATATATATTATATAATATATTATATATATAATATATATATTAATATATATATATATTATATATAGATATATATTATATATTATATACTATATAGTATTATAGTATATATATATATATATATATATATAATATATATAAGTAGATAGGAGGCCATATTGGACACGTGGGCAAAAATTTGCCCCACGGTGATTACCTTCCCTTGACTTTCTGAGCTCGAATTTTTACCTGCCTTCGACCTTTTTGAAGCTCGTGACCTTGACCCTCCTGGACCTTTTGGGGCTTGACCTTTTTCGCCAACCTGTTGATCTTCCACTGGGTCATTTTTGCGCCCCACGTATTTTTGAGACCCCTAATGTTTGAGAACCCTAATTTTTGAGACCCCATTTTTTGAGAACCCTAATTTTTGAGAACCCTAATTTATTGAGAACCCTAATTTTTTGGAACCCTTAATTTTTGGCAATCCCCAATTTTTCGGCAACCCGATTTTTTGGCAAACCCAAATTTTTTCGGCAACCCTTCGAAGAAAGGGTTGCGCAAACGGTTGCGTTCAGCAACGTTGTACGTATTACCCCCTATTTTACGCCCCCTTAATTTTTTCGACCGTGTGCCATTTTTGCCCACGGTAATTTTTGGCTCCTTTAGGGGCTTAGCCCTATTTTTTGAGTCTTTTACATTGTTTGACACGCTTGCCCAGATTCCCATGGGTCAATTTGCCCAACCTAATTTTCGACCAACCCTTTGTCTTCCATGGTCATTTTTCTAGCCCACTTGAATTTTCGACCAACCCTGTTGGTATTCCATGGGTCAATTTTGGCCCACCGTATTTATCTTCCTGTAGGGCTTAGCCATTTTTTCGAGTCTTACCCTTGTCTGAACCATGAATATTTCGGCTTTTACCTTTCCATATACCGTGGGTCAAATTTGACCCACGGTAATTTTTATTGTGTCATTCCTTTAGGGACTTAGCCGTTAATTTGATGTCTATTACCCTATGTAACGTCTGGCCACCATACCACCACCGTATTTCGCTTTGACTTACCATAGTCCATGTCAATTTTGACCCACGCTATCTTGATGGCTATTGATGGTTCCAATCACGTAAGAAGTATCAGTGATGTTCTATTATTTCTATGAGTATTAGAATGAGTGCCAGTGAGTGCCAGAGTGAGTGCCAAGTGAGTGCCAGGTGAGTGCCATTAAGTGCCAAGTGAGTGCCAATGAGTGCCAAGATGAGTGCCACCCAAAGTCGCCAAAGATGAGAATTCCCACAATAGTGCCACCACCTGAGTCAGCCACTTTTTCAGCCTTATTCTAGCTCCACCCTGCAGACCCTACAACACAAATACGCCATTCCACCAAGCATGGTGTCTAACACCCTAGGTAAATAAGTCCAAGAAGGAGCATACGAACAAATGGTTGTATAATTCAAACAACTCTAGCAGACACTGACTTTACCCCCCCCAAACACCACCAAACACAAAACACACCCGACAAACCCGCCCAACCAAAACCCAACCCCCCCCCCCCATTACTATGAAGTTAGTATTTTTGTATAACACTTATAAGCACTGTACACCTCCATAGGACACTACAATTAACCATATCACATTTACACTCACACCCACACAACAGATAACACTACACTTAAACTCACACACTCGATATTTTGATGCCTTTCAGCATTAATGCCTCAACTTTGATGCTGATGCCTCAACTTTGAGATTGAGCCTCAGCATTATGCCTCAGCATTTGATGCCTCAACTTGAAGGTTCATCTCTATGATGACCTCATACGATTCTGCAGACGTCATCTTGATACCATCTTACTGATGAATTCACTTTGATGAAATCATCTTTATCTCTCTCACCCACTCATAGAACAGAGTACATATTAATGGTCTTCCCCCTAGTTCATAGCTAACCACCAGGCGCAAGCGTTGCGCCCTCACCGCAAAGGATGATTGCCCCGCACCCGCAGGTGCGACCCGCCGCGTTTCCGCCCGCCGCGAGCGCCGCAGGGCAGCAAATCAATTTTCGCGTAACCACGTTCATAAGCGACCCACCAGGGCCTTTTTCCGCGTACCCGCCCGCCGCGTTGCGCTGCAGGCGCAATATCTCCCGCAGCAATGAAAAAATATATATTACTATAAGTCCATTCATTTCTTAATTCAACTTAACATTTCAAAGAATTTCTTTTCAAATATACTTACGAGTCATTCATTTTTATTTCATACTTTAAACATTTTATTAAAAACATTTTTCGCGAACCTAAACTGTAACTCATTCCAGACCTATTCGCAAACAACTACTATTTATTACATTATTTTTTTTTTTTTTTTTTTTTTTGTTTTTTCTTTTTTTTTCTTTTTTTTTACCATAAATTACTTCTACTTAATACCACTTTTAGATTATCAAATATTTTAAAAAATTGATCGTAAGAAGAAGAAAATTCAGGTCGTCTGATATATAAAACAACACTATTATTGTTACTACAATTTGCGAAATTTACTAAAAACGGCATTACATTACATACCTTAAAAACAGTAAATCAATAGAGTGTTACCTAACACCAAGGGGGATTAGTATGCTTTATTGTTTTACTGCTTTACTCTTTAACTCATGTTTTACTGCTTTAACTCATGTTATCTGCTTTAACTCATATGTCTTACTGCTTTAACTCATATAATTATTAACATTACATACCTAAAGCAGTAAATCAGTAAATCAATAGAGGTGTGAACTAATACCAAGGAGGGATTAGTATGCTTTGTCTTACTGCTTTTACTGCTTTAACTTTCTCTTTTACTGTTTTAACTTTCTGCTTTACTGCGTTAACTCATGTTTTACTGCTTTAAAACTCATGTTTTACTGCTTTAACTCATATATTATTAAACATTTACATACCTAAAGCAGTAAATCAGTAAATCTAATCACCTTCCCCTCATAGCAACAAGGGGTATAGTATGCTTTTGTTTTACTGCTATTACTGTTTTAACTTTCTGCTTTACTGCTTTAACTTTCTGCTTACTGCTTTAACTTTCTGCCTTTACTGCTTTACTCATATGTTTTACTGCTTTAATCATATATTTATTAACTATTAACATACCTTAAAGCAGTTAAATCGAGTAAAATCAATAGAGGGGTTACCTAACACCTAGGGGGTTGATTAGTCTGCTCTTATCTATCTGCTTATTGCTGTTATTTTTCTTGGTTTACTCTTTAACTTTATGCTTTTGCTTCTCCATCATTCTTCCTTTACTGCTTAACTTTCTGCTTTACTGTTGTAACCATATGTTTTACTACTTTAGCTCAAATATTTAGTATTTGTGATATGCTTTTATTTTATTTTTTTTTAATACTTCTTTATTATTATTATTTTTATATTTTATTTACTTTATTTATTTATTTTCAATATTTTATTATTATTTTATTTTTCTTTATCATCAATTCTAAACATTATGTTTTTATTTTATTTGTTTTAATACTTATTCTATTTTTATTATTTTTATTATTTTTATTTATTATTTTATTATTTTTATTATCTTATTTTTATTTTTTATTTTATTACGTAGTAGTTATTTACTTCATGCCTATTGTTTATTATTAATTTAGAACACACACACACACACACAACACACCACACACAAACACAACACACACACAACACACACACCCACATACACACACACTTACACTGATACACACTTACACTTATACAACACCATTCACTATGACACTTATACACACATTCCCTATGACACTTATACACACATTCACTATGACACTTACATCTTTCCCATATACACTTTACATTTACACTCTACACTCAACACCACAGATATACTACACACGCAATTACTTACACTCACCCAGATTACTTACACTTCACACACACAGATTTACTTAACCTCACACAGATTTACTTACACTCACACACACAGATTACTTACACTCACAAGATTTACTTACACTCACACACAGACTTACTACACACACACAGTTTACTTACACTCACACACAATTTACTTACACTCACACAGACTTTACTTACACTCACACACACAGATTTACTTAACACACACACCCACACTCACTTACACATATAACGTATAATTTATAAAAACATTTTTTTTAAAAACACGTACATTTATATTAATCATTCAAATATAACTAAATTATTTCAATTTCTTAAAACTTCTATAATTAATCAATCTTATCTTTGAACAAAGAATTATTATTAACTGTTAAACTTTTTGTTTATAAATTTTTATAACTATCAAGTTTTAAATAAACTTTTACTAAAATTTATGAAATTTAATATTAAAAACATATATTTTTACGTACCTTAAAGCAATAAATCGTAAATCAGCAAGGTTAGCCCCTACCACCCCTCTACACCAAGCTATGCCCAGGTTTGTTCTATTGACTTACTGCTTACATCATCTCATTACCATGTCATAAGCTATCAAAAATACAAAACATAAGTTCTGCTCTGCGAACATACTCATGTTACTTTATTAACAATCTTTCTAAGTTCTTACTTAAAAATAACAATTATTCACACTTCACTCTAATTGATATTATTCCCGCTCGATGTTAACTAAAATTATTTCAAAGTTTTTTAACATAATCGATTCTTTATATCTATATATTATCTATTACATGACAATCCGATCACGAGAAACACAAAACCCGCAATCCTTACAGATACGAAACCTGACCTGCACCTCTCTCTGTAAAATGTGTTGAAAATAACTTACCTTAGGTCTAAATTTAGGATAATCCTTTTTGTACCCCGGGGCGATTTAGCCTAATTCCATCAAAATATATTTCAACTGACCTTTTTCTGTAAAGTGTTGAGTTGCAATAACCTACGTTAGGCCAAAATTTATATAAATTTAGGATAAAACCCTTTTTGATCCCAGGCTGATTTAAGCCTAAAACCAGGTCAAAAGGTAATTCCAGGATAGACAAGAATCGAGAATCAATGTTATATATAGTTTTATAAATTATTATTCAACCTGAAAACATGCTGGAACGGTAAGATCCTTTAAGCAGGTCGGAATTTAATATTTACCTTTCTTTGTGACTTCGTCGTTAAGCCCGAACCCAAGAGCGCGCGTATGTGATTGGTCAAGAATTATTATCGCTATTAGGTTGAAAAACATGTTTTTTTTCATATCCTGACCCTTATCTGTGATTGGATGAAAAATTATATTGGAGTTGCGTGTTTTAGATCCAGACTCATGTTAAAATCATACTCTTTTGGCTCTTAACTGTGGCACAAGTTTCTTCTGTTTGTAATAAAAGTGTTCTATTTTCACTAACTGTATATCATGATTCACCTTAACATGTATACTCAATACAAACATTATCCAGTGGGAATCAATCCAGAAGTAGGGTTTCATTCTTATAAAAAAAACCCGAAGGATTTGAATTTTTCAAGTGTGCTACCCAATCACCATGTTAATACAAAGCGTATTTTCATGAGGCCAGATGAATTACTTGTATATGTAATCAAACTGAAGAGTGGCTTACAGAATCCCTGAAACGAAGCTCACCAAAGAAACGACCGCAACTGTGCTTAGCCTGCGCGAAGAAACCAGCATAAGCAACTTACTCTATCATTTTATAAACACTCAAACATAACAGTTTGGTGGAAGTTAATTATGGGAGAGAAATAATGAAACAGGAGTATTTGAACCTACATCATTTGGATTCTACATTTCAGGCCTAGCGCAGATGAAATATATATGTTAGAGGTACGTAAGCGAATGTTAATACAGATGAAGAAGACATATTTGTTATCTAATTACGTAACCGTAATTCATTACTGTTATACCAGGAATACTACGCATTTAAAAAAACCCTGATCGATGATCCTACGGTTATCATCGACCGCCTTCCCTAATTATCATAACGTACAGAAATCATTTATCTACTTAGAAACCAATGCAAGAAAGTATTTATGCAGGTGACCCAGAATGTAAATACACTATGATATCTGAGAGGGAACTTTTTACATATGCTGTTAACTGAAGTATTACTGAGACACGGAAACTATTTATCATCGATAATGATATAAATGATTGCATATTTGCAAAGATTTAGAAGATTTATCATAAAAAATTCATAACACTTATGTGTTAAAATGTATGTTGGAAGATCTTATTATATGAATAATATTCCTGTATCTATATTAATTGTGAACCTATATTAAGAATCATGTATATATTTATTTTAGGCCTGTATATATATATAATATATTATATATATATTATATATATATATTATATATATATATATATAATATAGTATATAAATATATATATATAGTATATATATATATATATTATATATATAGTATATATATATATATATATATAATATTATATATATATATATAGTAAATTACATGTAAGATATGATTATTAAAATCTATTATAGTAGTAAAGTTTTTTATTACTATCCTTATTTTACTTTTCTTAAATTAAAATATGTTAACATTGTATGTTAAGAGTTTACAACTGAAGAAACCCAGGTCAGGATATAAAAAACATGTTTTTCATACGTAAAAGCGATAAAATAATTCTCGACAATCACATACGAGGTCATAAAGAGATAAGGATTACTCCGTCCGTCCACTCACAAGAAAGGTAAACACTTCCTTCTTACCTGATTTACCGATCCAGCTTGTTTCAGTTTGAAATATATTTATAAAATAATTAATAACATTGATCTTCGATTCTTGTCTATACTGGAATTACCATTTGACCTGTATTGGGCTTAAATCAGCCTGGGATACAAAAAGGTTTATTCTAAATTTATACCTAAATTTTAGGCCTAACGTAGTTATTGCACCACCTTTTACAGAGAAAAAGGTCAGTTTGAAATATAATTTGACCTGGGAATTAGGCCTAATCGCCCCGGGGTACAAAAAGATTTTCTTAAATTTAGACCTAAGGTAGTTATTTCAACACATTTACAGAGAGAGGTCAGTTCAGTTTCGTCATCTGTAAGGATTGCGTTTGTTGTGTTTTCTCTGATGGATTGTCAACTGTACATAGATAATAATAATAATAATAAAGAAAATTCCGGAATATTTAAAAAAACTTTTAATCAATTTTAGTTAACATTCGAGGAATAATATAAATGTTAAGTGAATACATTGTTATTTTTAAATAAGAACTTATAAAGATTTTATTAAAATACATGATATGTTAGCAAGAAAACTTATTTTCTTATCTTTCGTATAACTTATTACTGGGTAAAATATGTAAAGCGTAAGTCACTAGAACAAAACGTGGCATAGCTTTGTGTTAAGGGGATGCAGGGGCTAACCTTCAGGATTACTGGATTTACTGCCTTTAAGTACGTAAAATCATATGTTTTTAATAAAAATTTTCATAAAAATTTAGTAAAAGTTATTTTAAACTTGATAGTTAAAATTTATAAACAAAAGTATTAACAGTTAATAAATAATTCTATTGTTCAAAGATAATGATTTTTTATAGAAGTTTTAAGAAACTTTGAAATAATTTTAGTATATATTAACATAATGTAATATAATGTACGTGTTTAATTAAAACGATAAATTGTTTTAATAAATTATACGTTATATGTGTAAGGAGTGTGCGTGTGTAAGTTAACATCTGTGTGGGAGGTAAGTAAATCTGTGTGCAGTGTAAGTTAAATCTGTGTGTAGACTGTAAGTAAATCTGTGTGAGGTTAAGTAATCTCGTGTGTGAGTGTAAGTAAAATCTGTGTGTGTAAGTAAATTCTGTGTGTGTTGAGTGTAAGTAAATCTTGTGGAGAGTAAGTAAATCTGTGTGTTGAGTGGATAAGTAAATCTGTGTGAGTTTAAGTAAATCTGCGTGTGTAAGAAAATCTGGTGTGGAGGTGTAGTGTAAATGTAAGTGTATAGGGAAATGTAAGTTCCATAGGAATGTGTGTATAAGTCATAAGTAGAATGTGATGTATAGTGTCATAGTGAATGGTGTTATCAAGTGTAAGTGTGTAAATAAGTCGTAAGTGTGGTGTATGTGTGTTGTGTTGTGTGTGTGTTGTGTTGTGTTGTGTGTAGTGTGTGTGTGTGTGATGGTGTGTGTGTGTGTCTAAAATAATAATAAACAATAGGCATGAAGTAAATCACACTAGTTATAAAATAAAAATAAAAAAAAAATAAATATAATAAAAATAATAAAAATAATAATAAAAATAAATAAAAATAATAAAATAAATAAAATATTAAAAACCAAAATTAAAATAAAAAAACATAATGTTACACTACGTATAAAAATAAAATAAAAAATAAGATAATAAAAATAATAAAAGAATAATGAAAATAAATAAAAATATAATATAACAATAAATAAAATATCTAAAACACATAAAGAAAAAACATAATGTTAATAAAATATGAGTTAAAGCAGTAAAGCATATGAGTTAAAACAGTTAAGCAGAAAGTTTAAAAGCAGTAAAGCAGCAAATTTAAGCAGTTAAGCAGAAGTTAAGCAGTAAAGCAGAAAGTTTAAAGCAGTAAAGCAGTAAAACAAAAAGCATATACTAATCCCCCTTGGTGTTAGGTCACAACCTCTATTGATTTACTCGATTTACGGCTTTAAGACTGTTAAATGTTAATAAATATATGAGTAAAGCAGTAAAACATATGAGTTAAAGCAGCAAAGCAGAAAGTTAAAGCAGTAAAGCAGAAAGTTAAAGCAGTAAAGCAGAAGTTAAAACAGCAAAGCAGTAAAACAAAAGCATACTAATCCCCCTTGTTGCTAGGTATGGTACTTTGAGTTACTGATTTACTGCTTTAAGAGTAATGTAATGTTAATAAATATATTATAGTTAAAGCAGTAAAACATATGAGTAAAGCAGTAAACATGAGTAAATCAGTAAAGCCAGAAAGTTAAAGCAGTAAGCAGAAGTTAAAGCAGTTAAAGCAGTAAAACAAAAGCATACTAATCCCCCTTGGTGTTAGTCACACCTCTATCTGGATTTACTGATTTACTTGCCTTTAAGGATGTAATGTTAATAAAATATGAGTTAAAGCAGTAAAACCATATGAGTTAAAGCAGAAAACATGAGTTAAAGCAGAAAACATGGTCAAAGCAGTAAAGCAGGTAAAACAAAAGCACTACATCCCCCCTGTGTTAGGCGGTATAACAGCCTTATGAGTGACTGCTTAAGGTATGTTAATGTTAATGTTTTAGTAAAATTTTCGCACAATATGTAGTAAAAATAAAATGTTTATGTTTAAGACACTCTGCATTTTTTTCTTTTTAATACAATAATTTTGAAAAAATTTATAAATTAAAAAAGTTTAAGAAAAAGTATAAGTAAAAAAAAAAAAAAAAAAAAAAAAAAAAAAAAAAAAAAAAAAAAAAAAAATTTAAAAAAAATATAAATAAATATAATAGTTAAAGAGTTACAATTTTAGGTTAGGCGAAAATGTTCTTATATTAAAATGTTTAAAGTACTGAAATAAAATTAGAATGACCTCTGTATAAATTTTGAAAAGAAATTCTTTGAAGTGTTTAAGTATGAAATAAAAATGAAATAACTTAGAAAAATATATATTTTTCATTCGCGCGGAATATTTGCGCCTGCAGGCGCACGCGGCGGGCGGGTACGCGGAAAAATTGCGCCTGCGGGCGCACGCGGCGGGCGGTTACGCGAAAAAATTGCGCCTGCGGGCGCTCGCGGCGGGCGCTCGTGGCGGGGGAACGCGGCGGTGTCCACCTGCGGTGCGGCAATCATCCTTTGCGTGAGGGCGCACCTGCGCCTGTGGGTTAGCTTATGAACTAGGGGAAGATATTAATATTTAAACTCTGTTCTTATATTTTTTTTTTATATGATGTGGGTAGAGATGAGCCATCAAAGATGATTCATCAAGATGAATCGTCAATATAGATGGTATCAAAGATGACGATCAAAGATGAGTCATCAACGATGAACCTTCAAAGTTGAGCATCAAATGCCTGGAGACATTAATGTGACGGCATCAAGCTGAGATTAATCTGAGCATTGATGCTGCGGCATTAATCTGAGGCATCAAAGTTTGAGGCATTAATGCTAGCCATCAAAAACGAGTGTGTGAGTCCTGTAAGGTAACTGTATCTGACGTGTGGGTTGAGTGAAGTGTATATGTGTTAATTAAAGTGTCTATGGGAGAGTGTAAGTTTCTATATAAGTATTATAAAAATACTAACTCATAGTAGGAAGCATTCTAGCAGATTGTAATATACCACCATTCCGATTCCTCATCACGTTAATCATGCGGTAGACACCCATAATTAGGCTAATTCATAGCTCAGGGCAGGCTAAAAAGGCTTGAAAAAGTGCACTCAGTTGGCACTATGTGACTCACTTGGCACTATGTGGCACTCACTTGCACTATTCGCACTCACTTGGCACTCATTGCACTTCAAATTGGCACTTCCTAGGCACTCACCTGGCACTCACCCGGCACTCATCTAATACTCATAGAACACTAATGAACATCATAGATACTTCTTACGTGCATGGGAACCATCCAAAGCCATCAGATAGCGTGGTCAAATTGACCCATGGTATATTGCAAGGTCAAGGCCGAAATATCATTGGTCCAAACAAGTAAAAGACATCAAAAAAACGGGCTAAGTCCCTAAAGGGTAGCCAAAAAAATTACCGTGGTCAAATTTGACCCCGTACTATGGCAAGGTAAAAGCCCGAGAATATCATGGTCAGACAAAGTAAAAGAACATCGAAAAAAGGCTAACCCCTAAAGGAAGTATCAAAAAATTACCGTGGCCAAATTGACCCATGGAATACCAAAGGTTGGTCGAGAATTTCCATTGGGATAAAAATTGACCATGAGACCAAAGTTGGTCGAAAAATTAGGTTGGGCCAAAATGACCCATGGAAGACCAATGGGTCAAACAATGTAAAGACATCAAAAATAGGGCTAAGCCCTAAAGGCAAGCCAATTACCGTGGGCAAAAATGCCCACGGTCGAAAAAAATTAGCGGGCGTTAAAATAGGGGGTAATACGATACAACGCTTGCTGACGCACCGTTTGCCGCAACCCCTTCGAAGGGTTGCCGAAAAAATTTGGGCCAAAAAATAGGGTTGCCGAAACACAAAATTGCGAGGTGCAAACAAAATTAGTCTCTCAAAAATTAGGGTTCGTCAAATAACATTGGGTTCTAAAAAATTAGGTTCTCAAAAAAAATTGGTTTCTCAAAAAATCCGGGTTTTCAAAAAAATTAGGTTCAAAAAAATACCGTGGCCAAACAAGACCCATGGAAGACATCACCAAGCCGGCATTGAGACCGAAAAAAAGTCAGCCCCAAAAGAAAAGGTCAGGTAAAAATTCGAGCTCAAAAAAAGGTCAAGGCAGGTAAAAATCGAGCTCAGAAAAGGCAAGGAAGGTAAAATCACCGTTCGTTACAGGCACCAATATTTGCCCACGTGTCCAAATATTTCTCTCATTTATCTCAACTACAGTTATATATATTATTATATATATATTAAATAGTATTATATATAAATAATATATAGTTGATAAATGATTATATATATATATATATTTAATACTATTATAAAATGTATGTTGGAATTTATATTATTTATAACGCATCCGTT
>JABUQX010023185.1:0-52417 GCA_015478945.1 Trachelipus rathkii | reverse complement strand
GGAAAATTTTATTAAAGCGGAAAGATTGTAGCTCTTATAACTTGGTACGTACGTGGTTGGGAATTAATTTTACTTTTGTTTATAAAGCATCTTTCCATGTAAGAGAGCCGAACACTTATCCTCGAAGATGATAGGGCGGCTCATTTTAACGAACCATCTGTCTCAATTCTTACTAAGATCAATGTTTAAGAAAGTTTAAAGAATTTATAGAAAAATTCCGGGAAAATTGATAAAGCGCACTAAGAACGGCACTCGTGAGTCGTGTCTAGTTTCTGAAACTATGATACCACGGGTTCTGGGAATTTATTTAGAATTTTCTTTCATTAAAGCATTATTTTTTCAAAGCCAACATATCTTGATTTGGGCCGTTTAATTTTATGGACCATAATTAGGTCGCTAAATTGTTTTAAAAATATGGAGATTTTTTTTTGAAAAAATTGATTAAAAGAAGCTTTATTTTAACTTTTTTCCTTTGCACCTACGGGGTTTGGGAATTATTCATATTTGTTGTTTATAAAGCATTTCCTAAGCAGAGAGACAGCATATCTGGAGGTGGGCCGTTTAAAAGTAATTGATTACCAATATAGATCGTTAAAAAGAAAAAAAAATAATGCAATTCTTCGGAAAATTTTATTAAAGCAGTCAAGATTGTAGCTCTTATAACTTGGTACGTACGTGGTTTTGGGAATTTATTTACTTTTGTTTTATAAAGCATCTTCCACTTGTAAGAGAGCAACATATCTGGATGTAGGCCGGCTCATATTAAAGACATAATTTAAGGCGTTTAAAGTATAAGATTGAGAAAAAAATTCGGAAAATTTGAATAAAGGAATATGATTGCAATTCTTGTAATTTGATATCACGGAGTTTGGGAATTTATTTAGAATTTTTTTTCTGAAAACAAGTCCTGAATAAGAGAGCCAAACATATCTTGATGTGGGCCTTTTAATTTTATGGACCATAATTAGGTCACTAAAATGTTTTAAAATAATGGAGATTTTTTTTGAAAAATTCAATTAAAGATCTGGAATATCACGGGCTTGTAACTTACTACTGTATAAATATAGCGAACCTCCACTTCAACGCCGTCATTTCGACGCTCGGGCTCGCCGACACAGCTCTCGTGCCACCAACGGGTTTAGGATTTATTTTATATTTGTTTTTATAAAGCATTTGCCTAAGAAGAGAGACAGCTATCTGGATGTGGGTTTATCGCTGATACGTAGGTCACTGAAGCGGCCTCTAACTGGTTGCCTGTTAGCAATAACAGTAACAGTCGAAGCCACCTTGCTAACCATTAGATCGTTTAAAAGAATTTAACTAAATGCAATTTCCAAAAACATTATTAACACAAGACAGAAGCATTAGTATGCTTCTATGATAACTTGTACGTACGTAGTTGGGAATATTTTTAACTTTTGTTTTATAAAGCATCTCACTTGTAAGAGGGCCACATATCTGGATGTAGGCCGGTTCATTTTTAAGACATAATTTAAAGTCGTTTAAAGTTTAGAATTGAGAAAAAATTTCGGAAAATTTGAAAATAGAACAAGATTGTAACTTTTGTAACTTTGTACCATACCGGTGTTTGGTAACTTATTTAGAATTATATTTCATAAAACAAGTCCTATAAGAACCAACATATCTATGTGAGCCGTTTCATTTTTAGCACCTTAATTAGGTCGCTACAAATGTTTTAAAACAATTGGTTTTTATTGGGAAATTTGATTAAAGAAGCTTGTTTTTAACTCTTTTACCTTTGCACCTACGGGGTTTGGGAATTTATTTTATATTTGTATTTTATAAAACATTTCCTAAGCAAGAAAGACAGCATATCTGGATGTGGGCTGTTTAAAAACATAGACCAATATTAGTTAAAAAATAATGCATTTCTTTCGGAAAATTTTATTAAAGCAGAAAGATTGTAGCTCTTATAACTTGGTACGTACGTGGTTTTGAATTTAATTTTACTTTTGTTTTATAAAGCATCTCCCATGTAAGAGGAGCAACATATCTGATGTAGGCTGGCTTCATTTTAAAGAACATAATTTAAGGCGTTTAAAAGTTAAGAATTGAGAAAAAATTCGGAAAATTTGAATAAAGGAACAAGATTGTAAAATTCTTCTAACTTAATACCTACGGGGTTTGGGAATTTTTTAGAATTTTTTTTCATGAAGAAAGTCCTGAGTAAGAAAGCTAACATATCTTGATGTGGGCCGTTTTATTTTATGGACCATAATTAGGTCGCGAAAATGTTTTAAAAATAATGGAGTTTTTTTTTTTTTTTGAAAAATTTGAAAAGAAGCTTTATTTTAACTCTTTTACCTTTGCATATACGGGGTTTGGGAATTTATTTATATTTGTTTTTTATAAAGTATTTCTAAATTTTACAGATATCTGGAAGTGGCGTTTTAAAAACATTGACCAATATTAGATCGTTAAAAGTTTAAAAAATAATGCAATTCTTTTTCCGAAAATTTTATAAGGCAGCTAAGATTGTAGCTCTTATTAACTTTTGGATACGTACGGGTTGGGAAATTTAAATTTTACTTGTGTTTATAAAGCAATCTCCATGTAAGAGAGCCAAATATCTGGTTTAGGCTGGCTCATTTTAAAGACAAATTAAGTCGTTTAAAGTTAAGAATTGAGAAAAAAATTTCGGAAAATTTGAATTAAGGGACATGATTGTAATTCTTGTAACTCTATACTACGGGGTTTGGGAATTTATTTAGAAATTTTTTTCTGAAAACAATGGTCCTAATAAGAGAGCCACATAATCTTGATGTTGGCCGTTTTATTTAATTGAACCATAATTAGGTCGCTAAAATGTTTTAAAAATAATGGAGATTTTTTTTTTTATTGAAAAACTTAATTGAAAGAAATAAATTTTAACTCTTTTACCATTGCACAAACGGGGTTATAATTATATTTATATTTGTTTTTTTATAAACATTTCTAAGCAAGAGAAACAGCATATTCGTTGATGTGGCCGTTTTAATAACAAGACCAATATTGATCGTTAAAAGTTAAAAAATAATGCAATTCTTCGAAAATTTTTAAATAAAGCAGCAAGATTGTAGCTCTTATAACTTGTACCAAGTTACGTGGTTTGGGTTAACTTACTTTGTTTTATTAAAGCATCTCACTTGTAAGAGAGCCAAATATCTGGATGTAGCCGGCTCATTTTAAAGACATAATTTAAGTGTTTTAAAAAGTTAAGAATTGAGAAAAAATTTCGAAAATTTGAATAATAGAACAATATTGTAACTTTCTGTACTTTGTACCTACGGTATTTGGTAACTTAATTAGAATTTATTTCATATAACAACGTCATAATAAGAGAGCCAACCATATCTTGATGTGGAAGCCGTTTATTTTATGCACCTAATTAGGTCGCTAATAATGTCTTAAAATAATGTAGGTTTTTTTTTGGAAAGTTGAATTAAGAAGCTTATTGAAACTCTTAACCTTGCAACCTCACCGGGTATTGGAATTTATTTATAATTGTATTTTATAAAACATTTCCTAGCAAAGCGTATTTTCTCCGAAGTGTATCATCTGGAGAGAAGGTGTGACGCTTGTTATGCAAAGACACGACAAGTTTACGAACCCGATACTCGTCGTCTTAGAGATTATTCTGAATTTATGAGCCAGGTGTATCTCATTCAGTCTAAGAACGAGATTTAGGAGATCATCAAACGAGAAGTTACTATGAAAACGCGAAATTATATATATTTCCGCGACATCGCATATTCTTATTTAAATCAGATAAGTCCTGATATAATGTCCTCTTATATAATAGCGCTCTGATGCTTTAGCAGGCCATCTATACCGTGGGCCCTGATTCGAGCGAGAGACTTGACCTCTATCAATCCGTGTGCAAGTGCATCTTTCCTCAGACATATCTCTCGCTTACATCCCAGCTCGCAACTGCTAACGACTCCGACGCTAAAAGAGAGCCCAAATAGTATTCCGGGTATATGTAAGGCCGGCAGCCATGCACTCACTCTTTTAAAAGCACAAGTTTAGATATGCTGCATCGGTCGTTCGTTATCAAAGGTTAGAAGTGGCCAGACTCTGAGAACATTTGCTGGCCCAAACATGCTTTATCGTGCCGGACTAAAACTGCATCTTTGCAATCACGCAGAGTAACGCGATCGATAGGACTCTTTGATCTATTAATCTATTCCTGCAAGACGCTCTCTATTTATACCCCATGGTTTCACTTCTCCTCATAAGATAATTGTTATTTAAAGCTCTAAGAACAGAGACTCTCGATACAGCTCCAATCTAGCTGGTATCGTATAGGCTGTTCTTATCATCTTTCTATTCTTATACGGAGCCGAAAAGATGAATGCGCGCTCTCTCTCCCCACTATATTCAACAGTCTTACCTACTCGCTGGCTGTGGAAGCCCTGCAGTGCGCTTTTTTTCTTGTAGTTCATCTTGTGTGCTCGACCGAACCTCTTCCATCAAAAACGTGTCTCATACTGCTGACGCTGATGTATAAGCATACTGAAGCATTTATTTTTAACTCTTTTACTTTGCACCTACGGCACTAATTTATTTATATTGTTTGTTATAAAGATTTTCCTATGCAAGAGAACAAGCATATCTGTGATGGGGCTGGTTTAAAAGCATTACCCATATAGATCGTTTAAAAAGTTAAAATAAGTGCAATTCTTTCGAAAAATTTATTAAAGCAGCAAGTTGTAGCTCTTATAACTTGGTACGTACGTGATTTAAAAAATTAATTTACTTTTGTTTTATAAAGCATCTCCCATGTAAGAGAGCCAACATATTATGAATGTAGGCCGGCTCATTTCAAGGACATAAATTTAAGGCGTTTAAAGTTAAAATTGGAAAAAAATTGGAAAATTTGAATAAAAGGAACATGATTGTAATTCTTGTAACTTGACACCTACGGGGTTTGGGAATTTATTTAGAATTTTTTTTCTGAAAACAAGTCCTGAATAAGAGAGCCAACATATCTTGATGTGGGCCGTTTTATTTTATGGACCATAATTAGATCGTTAAAAATTTATTAATAAATGGAGATTTTTTTTGAAAAATTCAATTAAGAAGCTTTATTTAACTCTTTTACCTTTGCACCAAAGGGGTTTGGAATTTATTTATATTGTGTTTTATAAAGCATTTCCTAAGCAGGTAGAGGCAGCATATTACGGAGTGGCCGTTTAAAAACAATAGATCAATATTAGATCGTTAAAAAGTTAAAAAATAATGGAAATTCTTTCGAATTTTTTATTAAAGCAAGAAGAATTTGTTAGCTTCTTATAACTGGTACGTACGTGGTTTGGGGAATTTAATTTTACTTTTGTTTTATAAAGCATCTCCCATGTAAAAGAGCCAACATATTTGGATGTAGGCCGGCTCATTTTAAAGACATAATTTGAGTTGTGGAAAAGTTAGAAAAAAATTCGCCTACATGCTAGAGCTAGACGGAACGTTTTATCCTCTCAGCGACAGAGTAACGAAAACTTACTTAGAATTTTATTTCATATAACACGTCCTAAATAAGAGAGCCAACATATCTTGATGTGAGCCGTTTCATTTTATGCACCTTAATTAGGTCGCTAAAATGTTTTAAAAATAATGTAGTTTTTTTTTTTTTTGGAAAATTTGATTAAAGAAGCTTTATTTTAACTCTTATACCTTCACCCTACGGGGTTTGGGATTTATTTATGTATTCTATACACCACACATTTCACACCCGCAAGAAAGACAGCATGTTGAGGGGCCGTTAAAAAATCAGAATATTAGATCGTTAAAAGTTAAAAATAATGCATTTCTTCGGAAAATTTTATAGCAGAGATTATAGCTCTTATACATTGGTTACGTACGTGGTTTGGGAATTATTAATTTTACCTTTTTGTTAAGATAAAGCATTCCCAAGTCATCTGTAAGAGAGCTTCAAACATATCTCGGGCCCCATGTAGGCCGCCTCATTGTACGAATGATAGAACTTTAATCGTCGAGGCTTTTAACAGTCAGTTAAGGATGGATCTCGCACTTCGAGCAAAAAAACTGTGCTGTCGGAAAGTTTTGAAGTAAGTGGAAAGGGGAACAAAGATTTGTAACTTCTCTTCTAACTTAATACCTACGGGTTTTGGGAATTTATTTAGATTTATTCATAAGCACATGAGAATGCCTAAAACATGTACTTAGATATATATTGTATCTCTCTCTCGCAAGTTACAATTAGGTCGCGCGATTATAATATGTTTTTAAAAATAAACATGGGAGGTTTTTTTTTGTCGAAAAAGAATGTGTTGAATGACACTTGCTTCTGCGAAACGATCTTGTATATACTGATCTGTTCAGCAATGCTTCTTCCTCCTGTCATCCGGCTGCAATTTTGCATATACGAGTTCTTCTCTTTTGGGAATTATTATATATTGTTTTCATAAAGTATGTCCTAAGCCCAAAGAGAGACAGCATATGCTGCGATGTGCTGGTATATAAAAACATTGACAATATTAGATCCGCTATAATCAAAGTTAAAAGATACATCGAATAGCAATTTTTCGAACAAAACTCACCCTTGTTGGTGATCGCCTATTACTACATGCATCTAAAGACAAGCACAGGAATTGTAGCATCTGATCTTAATATCTTTGGTACTGTTACGCTGATTTGGAAATTCTAATTTTACTTTTTGTTTGATAAAAGCCCATGTCCCCATGTAAGAGAGACCCAACATTATCTGACATGTAGGCTGGCATCATATCTTATTATAGACATATTTTTAAGGCGCTTCTAAGACATATCAGGGCCTCTCAGATGATATCCGCTTTTTAAAGAACTGAGTGGTGTGACTTAATTAATTTTTTGATTCATAGAAATATTAATTAAATTGATTCAAATTGAGTTCACATTTTGGGGTGCATAAATTCATGTATTTTATTAAAAAGAATCAATATAATAAGGTAAATTTTGCTTTACTTCGATTTCTTTAAATGTGAAAATAGTCCTTAAACATAAAAACACTTAAAAGTGACGTCCCACTTGCCCTACGGGCTTTACGTGGGATGCTGATGAAATGAGAATAAAAGCTTTGCAAAAGCTTCCTACATTGAAGAAGTTGATTTTTTAAAGATCTTTCGATTAATTATTATTTCGCAAATTAATATATTGAAATAAAATCTCCTGAAATAATATACATAAACCATACTTTTAAAGTTCTTAATAAATAAAGGAGAATTATAGTAAGTATATAATAAAGATAAATATTCATGTCATAAATTGACAGTGAAGCTACTTATTAATGTAAAATTAGCATTGAGTTTCGATGATTCTTAAATTGTTACTTCTATAAAAAAGTAATTTGGCGGGAAAAAGGATACTTTTATCTTAATAACGTCCTTTCCTTTTGTCGAATTTGACTATGATATGTAAAATTGGAACAGTCACCGATCATTAATTTTTCTCTGCGTTCTTCTTCTTCTTCTCATAACCTCTTACTCTCTCTCTCATGGCGACCACATTCTCTAACTCTCTCTCATAGCTCTTCTCTCTTCTCGTAACTCTCAATCTCATACTCTTTCTTCTCTCTCTCTCTCTATAATTCGCGTCGTACCCTCTTCTCTCACTCTATATAAGCTAACTGTTAACGAACGCAATGGTTTACAATCAAGAATATAATCGTAAAATTTAGATAACTATCCTTTTATCTGCATTAAACTCAATCAAATTAAACATCAATAAGAATAGAATAAATCTATTATTGTCACACTCTTAAAATGATAAATGATTTTAAGATAATAGGAGGTTTTCAAGTTTTGAAATTATTTTTATGTGCTTCCCTATGCTATCCAATGGAGGTTTTCCCCACCACGGGCTGAAGATTTATATTAGGTGAGAATTTAAATTATATTATGAATTTGAGTTTTATTAAAGTTAAGCTCTCTACCTAATGCAAGATAGTAGACAGATAATTTTTATCTGGAATGATTACAGAGGTATACCGTGATTTTTAAATATAACTATATAGTATTACACCAATATTAAAAATCGTTATAAATATAAGAATTATAAAATTAAATGCAATTCATTTCGAAAATATTTATATAAGCTAAGGCATAAAGTATTGTAGCTCTTATTATACTTAGGTACGTACTAGTGTAGTTTATGAGGTAGATAATTTAAATTATCTTTTTACAGTACTATATTATATACTAATATATACTAATATGTATATTATAGTATTAATATACTCACGTATCATCATAAATAATTAGCATCTTATACATACTTGAAGGGTCACTATGTAGTGAGATACTCCTGTTATAGATTATGTGTAAGCCTGAGCCTGCGACTCTACTTATATAGATATACTGAATATGTAAGTCAGTTGTTAATTTAAAGGTGGTATTTAAGCATTGTGAGTAAATTTAATTTCTCGGGTAGGAAACTTGGTTTGAATAATAGACAATTATTAAATGAGTTGATAAATATGGATAAAACATTTGTTTACAATCATACGGTTGTATATTATAGAGTTTCTAACAATCTTAATCTTTATGTGAAATAGAATAATGGATTTATCTAAAGTTTGGCCATTTTATTACAGAACGGTATCCTTATATTCATAAATTTTTCTCCAGAATTTTTTTTTCATTATTATACTTAAACAAAACGACCGTAACATGAAATAATGAGATGCACAATACAATATTCATTTGATTGTAGAGGTCCGTTCTCATTTTAATAATGATAATGCGCTCTCAGGGCATATAACTTTAGTGATCCATATAGCTCTCATGTAAATAGTTTAGGTTTATTTATTTTTAAGAAAACAAATACTGTTCGATTCTTTTTAATTATTTAATCAAATTTTAGATTAAAAAAAGGGCGTGTTATTTTAACTCTATTTGATCCATTAGTCACGTACCGGGGGTTTGGTGATATTATAAATTAACTCATATAAAATAGTTTATATATTTAAATTTAATATTATATTAATTATATATTAATAATATATATATAATCAATTTATAATAATATTCTACCTTTATGTCTTTTGAAATCACTATAACGTTATCAATAAATAAAAAGCACTTACGAGCAAGTTTTTATAAGTTGTATATAGTAGACTGAGCATCATAATACTCCTTTTAGTTAGTTATTATATATATTAATATATATATAATATGATAGATATGAATGTTATTTATATATATTATATAACTATAATATATATATATATACTAATAAGACTCAACAATATAAGAGAACTAAGCTCACCAAAGTTACAAATAATATTCTTATTTTATAATATCTAATTACAGGAAAAATTAACACTATCGCTTAGTAAGTATATATATATACTATAATTTATTTTTATTAAAATATATCATATTATATTATTATAATTTAAATTAAGATTGATAACAAATATATATTAATCTTCTCATTTACAAAACAGAGGTCAGCATGATGAATCTGCTATCTGGTTGATTAGTTAACATGGAACATCATTATTATATGGTGATTAAATAAATATTTATTATTATTACATCTACTTATCTAATTGATTCACTCATATGTTAATTATTATTTAGTCATTATTATGTCTTCATATCTAATATGATTATTGATTTTTCAAAGATATGAATTAACATTAATTATAATCATTATTATATATTATGTATTTGCACTTCTTATTACATGGTAATAATATTGGAGTAAATGGTAATATTATATTTACTATAAATTTTTATTATGTATTTAGCTAATATTATTCATTATATTTTATTTATTTTAAATTCTCTATTTTTAATTAATTTTATTATATATATTATTGGTAGATTATTATTTATTATTTATTATTATTATTATATTATTATTATTATATTATTATTATTTATATATTAGTTTTATATATATTATTATTATTAGTAATATGTAATTAATGATGGTTATTAGTTATTATATTCAGAACTTTTAATGTGTATGTTGTAATAAAATTTCGTCATATGTGCTGAAATATTTTCTTACAATAATTTTACTTTAACAATTCGGAATTCTAGGCTAAAAACTAATCTAGGGAAAGCAACAAGTTCCACATAGAGATCTTTTTGTGACCAGACATCACTTACAATGAAATGAACTAACAAATATATTGGGGACCCATAAATGGGACTTTTGGAGGTCATATTTCTCCCTATCTAGGGGTCTTGTCAGAATTTTCTTCATTCCCCAAAACGGTTGTAGCGGGATTCCGAGTCCCACTGGTCTCTAGAGAGGAGAAAAGTGTGCATATTCTCAAATTTAGATCTGTTTGCGTTAAATCGTTTTATATAAAGCATCTCCCATGTAAGAAGCCAAATATTCGAGGTCGCATAATGATCACGAGGAAATTCTTTTTTGGTTTTTCTTCTAATAAATTAAGGCTTCATACCTAGAATATGTAAATTAAGAAAAAAATTTCGGAATTTGAAATTAACTAACAAGGTTGTAGTTCTTGTAACTTGATACCTACAGGGTTTGGGAATTTATTAAGAATTTCTTTCATAAGGCAAGTCCTGAATAAGAAAGCCCAACATATCCTTGATGTGGGCCTTTAATTATATGGACCACTAATAGGTCGCTAAATTGTTTTAAAATAATGAAGAATTTTTTTTTGAAAAATCTTGGATTAATAAAGAAAGCTTTATTTTAACTCCTTAACCTTTGCACCTACGGGTTTTGGGAATTTTTCATATTTGTTGTTATATAAAGCATTCCTAAGCAAGAGAGAACAGCATATCTGAGTGTGGGCCGTTTAAAAACATAGACCAATATTAGCTTCGTTAAAAAGTAAAAAAATAAGCAATTCTTTCGGAAAATTTATTAAAAGCAGCAAGATGGTACTCATTATAACTTGGTTACGTACCGTGTAGTATTTGTGGGATATTAAATTTTATATTTTATACTCATTTTTTATTAAGTAGTATATTATATATTATAATTTTATATATATATAATAGATTTATATTTACTCCATGTATAGAGTGAATACCTAACATATCTGAAATATAGGCCGGCATATACTATTTTATAAGATACTACATAATTTTTTAGGTGTCTCTCGTTTATAAAAATGTATATGAATATTGAAGAAAATAAGAAGGATGCGACCACGATCGCAGTAGACACATATATTGTAATATTCTATAATAATGCTAATTCTACTGATGAGTTTGGTTAGGTATTTTATTTTAGAATTTTTTTTCTGAATAAACTAAGTCCTATATATACTGATAATAGTGGAGATAGCCAACTAATAACCTTGATTGGACCGATGATCCATGTAAATGTTGTGAGAAGAGAGGTCATACAGAAGAGAGTTTTATAAGAAAAATAATGGAGATTTTTTTTGAAAAATTTCAATTAAGAGCTTTATTTTAAATGCTTACTTTGTATGAAATTTATAAACATCGGTGAGTATTCTTGGCAAAAAAGTTATATTTTGTGTTTTTTTAATATAATAAAGCTCATCAATAAGCAAGAGTATAGTACAATAGATATATATATATAGCGTATTCTGAATGTGTGACTGAGTATTATTATACGATCCCAAGAAAGTTTAGACTTTTATCATTTTTTAATAAAATACGAAAGTATAAAAAAGTTAATAAAAATAACGAGAATATTTTTCAACTCTGTTGATGGTGCGTGACGTAGCACTAAGAACCAATACGGTAAGCGTTTAGGAATTTAATTTTACTTTTGTTTTATTAAAGCATCTCACTTGAAAAGAGAGCCAACATATTCTGAGTGAGTAATGTATAGGTCCTCGGTATATCTCATTATTTAATATTTGGATTTTGAACTCCCATTCCTTGCTTAGAGGCAAAAGAAGATATTCGTTATCTGCATAAAGTTTACATATGAATAAAACTAAGAAACAAGATGAAACTTTTGTAACTTTATGACCTACGGTAGTATATTTTTTGGAGTAAATATCATAATATATATTAAGAATTTTATTTTTAATATAAACTTATTCTAATTATAAATATGATCAAACATTATACTTTAGTAATTAGTATAGATAGGTAGTTTTTAATTTTTATGCACCTTTATACATAATGTTTCTAAATATAAGTTATATTATAAAAATATAAATAGTTTATGTTTATTTTTTATAGAAAATTTTTGATTAAAAGATATATAAATATATAAAAAAGCTTTAGTTTTAACTCTTATTTCATTAACTTATTTCACTAGGTTTGGGATTTTTATTATCTAAAATTACTTGTCTTTTACTAAAACATTTCGTATAATGACAAGATAAATACTAAGTATACTATATATATTCTGATGTAGTAGCCCGTTTTTAAATAATACATATAATTAGCACCATATATAATGAGGTATATCTCTATATAAATAAGTATTAAAAATAATAAATTATATGTGCATTTTCTTTTCGGGTGAAAAAATTTTATATAATATGCAGTAAAAGTAATATGTGTTATAGATCTTTATAATACTTGAGGTTCGTTACGTGTTAGGTGAAAATTTTTAAAATTTAAAATTTTTAAACATTTTTGATATATTTTAATAATATACATATATATATATTCTCCCACATGTATTAAGTGAAGTAAGAGCTCCAAAATCATAAAGCTATTATCGAGGAAATTTGTCAGAGCACGATATTTTGCTAAGACAGATTTTATGGCAAGAGTTTTAGAGAAGTTAACGTGAATTCTTAGAACTGTATAAAATAATACTCCGATGTTTCGACGAAGCATTATTAAATAAGTTAATACTCCATTATTTTTGTCAACTTCATACTAGCTATCATCTTTCAATCACTCTTGGTATTTAATGTGTGCAATGTGATAAATATCGAATATGAAATTTATCTCATATCCAATAAAATGCGTAATAGATCATTACGCCTTGATACAATAAAATAGTGAATCTCACACAATATTATCCATTTATAGGTGATGGCCTGCGGTTTATTTTTATTGAGTCCTATATTATCATTTATCTTTAGAGAGACGAAATAGTGTTTTACAACTATTTATAAATTATAAGTAAGAAAGAAATATATATTTTTACGATTTTTATGTAGAAAAAGTAAAATAATGAGGATATTATAAAGAGAGCTTTAAATTTATAAACTCATCTTTTTTAGCACTGTACGGCACCTCTTACTGAGGGTTGGGTAAATTTATATTTATATTTTGATTTATTTATTATAACCAAACCAAAATTTAACGAGAAGATTAGCAAAAATAGGTATAATTGTTGAGTACTTGAGTTTAAATAACAAACATTTGAAAAATTATTATTATATATATATAGATCTCATAGTGTATAAATGGTTAAAAAATAATGTGACTCACAATATCTTATTCGATAATTTATTTATTATTAAAGCAGTGACTCAAGATTAGTAGCTTCATTTATATAACCTCATTTAGTACTGTACGTAGTTATGGTATAAAATATATATATTAAATTTTTTATCTCATTTTGTGAGTATTATAACTTAATAAATAGAGATCTCCCTCTCAATGTAATAGGATGAGCCATACATAATATCTTGAATGTAGGCCTAGGCTTCATTTTTAAGTAACTATAATATTTTAAGTGAGCGTTTTTAAAAGTTAATGAGATATGAGAAAAAATCGGATAAATATTATATCGACATAAAGGAACACTGATTGTTGTAGAGTCTTAGGGCGGCATTCGGACACCGTCTCTAAAACTTTTTTTTACCAACTCACCTATCGACCTCGGTTTTGAGTCTTCTGAGCGACATTGAACATCTTTTGGAGACCTATACTCCTTTTTTTCCTTGACTTGAAAACAGTCCTTGGACTGACCTTGACTGTGACCTTGAGCGACTGAGTTCCTTACATATCGGTTCGCATTTGTGAGCCTTGGTTCTCGTCTTGTCTCCTTAATAGCCACTCATATTTAGTTCGCGGCTCTTAATCATCGTATTTTGTAGATACATAATGGTATGGAGTTTACTCTTTTTTGGGATATAATTTTTTTATGTGAGGACAAACTCCTTATATTTTTATAATTCTGCAACCTGTAACCTTTGCTGTACCGAATAATTGGCGCGCGCGCTCCCGGTGAGTTGTACAGCGCACACTCTAATTTATTTTTTCGACCATGGTGATCATATTATTTTTTGTCTCTCACTCAGGTGAGCCTCCATTTTCTATCTAGAGACTATCAATATTAAGGTGATCTTCTGGGCCCTTGGTTTGTCTATATTTAAAAATCATTAGACCAATATTAGATCGTGTTGTAAATAATAAGCGTTTAGATATAGGTTACGAACTCTCCGAGCACTTCCCTCCTTATCGCTGCGAGACCAGGAACTCTAATATGACACTCTACAGACGCGCGATGTGTAGTCTGCACGTGCTCTCAGTCTCTCCTAGCGTCCACGCTTCGCTGGTTTGTGCCTCTTCAATCTCCTATCTAACTGATATATTCGTTATTGTTTATAAACAAATGTCTGTCCATATCTCGTCGTATGATGTGCGCAATGCCCCACAACTACTCATATCTGGGCAAGTTCCTCGCCGCCCGGTCTCTATGTCTCCAGGTAAGCACCCTGAACCTATAAAGTCCCGATTTTCAATGGAAAGCATACACAGACACTTTCGGAGAAAACAACAACAATCCCATCATTCACCGCGAACACTATGCGCCCACGTGGTTCATAGACCTCACAGTATTTTTCACCGTTCCTTTCATTCTGTTTATGAACCCATTCACTATACTATCTCCAACTCTTTATAGGTCACCTTATCGTCTTCACCGCTTCGAGTTCTATTGCCTCAGCGTATCTCATGTTGATTTTAATTCTCATTAAAAGTGAAGAACTTTTACGTACACTCTCACCATAACACCGTTTACACGTGGACTCAAACGAGCTGACCGTCTCTATATAATACTTGATGCTGAGCAAGCGTTTTCCAGTTTCACTCACACGCTTTAGATTACAGTCATTGTATTAATAAAGTTTTTATATACCAAATATTCAGTATTTCTTTAATTATCACTTCTCACAATATCACAATAATTTTAAATAAATAAATCGTCACACAATAACTTCTAATTTATATCAACTTATAGTCGATAATACCTGTAACACTTCGTCAACAAAACTGACAAATATTTCAAACTTAATAAAATTTTAAGGAATATTTATAAAATAATACATTTTCTCTAATCAAATACAAAACTAGAGTCAATTCAGACGATGTGGATAAAGTTTTAGACATAGAAACAATTATATAATAAAATCAGTCTCTAATCTTTAAAATACCTCTGAATTGCTATAATTATTTAATACCTTTAAAGATGAATAATAAATATTAATTTATTAAACCAAGACAGAAATTGACAAAAGCTATTATCCAAGTTATGTATATCTATCTCTTGGTAAGTTTGGAGTAAATATATAAATATATACTCATATTGTTATTTAATAATTATAATGACATATATCCGCAAATTGTAAGAGAGACCAACTTATATACTGAATAGGCCTATGGTACTCATTTTAATTAGAAACATAATTATAGAGCGTTTATATAAGTTAATATAATTAATGCATAAAATAAATTATTCGTAGAAAATCAGTAAAAATAAAAGGGAAAGAGGTTGTAGTTCTTGTAACTTGATACCTACGGGGTGTTTTAGGGTATAATTTTAATTTTATGAAAATTTACTTTCTATATAAGCAAATAGTCCTGATAGTAGAAAGCCAACATATCTTGAATTTGGGCGTTTTAATTTATGTGAGTGACTAATAATTAGGTCGTCTAAATATATATGTTTGAATAATATAATGGTTAATTTTTTTTTTATGGTAGAATGGGTGTTTTTTTTTGATGAGACACTTTCTGTTGAAACGAGGACTTTTGCATACCTTAACGGAGTGTTTTGGGATTATTATCTGTTTGATGTTTAATATAAAGTTATTATCCTAAGCAAAGAGAGACAGCATAATCTTTGTATAAGTGATGGGGCCGTTTAATAAATCAAATATTAAATTAAAATTATATATAGAATCGTTAAAAATAAAAAAGTTTATGGAACAATGTGTTACTCATTTATCTTTACTTATTAGCAGCTAAAGATTGAGCCTACTTTATATAACTTTGGTTACGTATCGATCGGTTTGGTAGTGAACTTAATTTTACCATTGTAGGACACGATGCAATAGCCCCTGTTAAATGAGAAGCCAACTCATATCTGGATATATAGCCGGTACTCATTTTTAAAGTAAACATAATTTAAGGCTGATTATAAAAAGTTTTATAAGAATGAGAAAAAAATTCTATATGAGTTAAAAATTTGAATTAGAATAAAGATATATAGATTTGCAATTCTTGGACGCTATGATTAATACGTAGATATTTTTTGGACTCTTTCTCTTATTAGAATCTCTACGAGCATAGAGATGTAATAAGAGTCTGAATCGAGAGCCTTACATACGTTTTGATTGGCCGAGATAATGAAGATAGGGAGTCAATGAGTTGATAACGCTCAACATCACTGAGATTTACCGTTTGAAAAAATTTCAATTAAAGAAAATGGTAGTTTAGGAGTATAGGAATGACACAACGGGTTGGAATTATGTAGTAAGATGGTTTTTTCTTTGATCATTTCCTAAGCAAGAGAGACAGATATCTGGATGTGGGCCGTAAGAAAGACTAGACAGTGATTAATCGCGTTAAAAAGTAAAAAAAATAATGCAGAATTTTTTTCGAAAAAAATTGTATTAAAGCAGCAAGGATTGTAGCTCTGAGAGAGGAATAACTGTTAGGTAATGAGGGACGTAGCGTGGTAGTGTCAATTAAGTTTTATATTTTTTACTCTCCTACAATCAATACTGATTTTGCTGGTAAGATATTCTACAGTTTTCTTTCCTTTAAATTTAATGGCGGGCTTTTTTCATTTTTCTGATTTTGCAGATATTGATTAGGGTCGTTTAAAAGTTAAGAATTCAGAAAAAATTTCGGAAAATTGCTTTGTAGACGAACTTATAGAACAAGATTGTTTGCATTTTTGAGTAAACTTCTGTCCCTACGGGAGATATAGGTAAATCTTTATATTTTAGAAAATTCTTTAATTTCTATTATTATAATTATGTTTTGACATAAATTTAAAGGAGATTGGCAATATATCTTGATGTGAGCCGTTTCATTTATGCACCTTAATTAGGTCGCTTAAAAATGTGTTTTTTAAAAATAATATTGTTAGTTATTTTTTTTGTGAAAATTAGTATTAAAGAAGCTTTTATTTTAACTCTTTTTACCTTTGCACCTACGGGGTTGTGAAATTTATTTTATTATTTTGTATTTTATAAAACATTCCTAAGCAATGTAAAGTACAGGCAATATTCTTAGTATGGGGGCCGTTTTAAAATAAACATTAAGACCAATATTAGTGTTTAAAAATAATGCATTTCTTTCGAGCAAATTTATTAAAGCAGAACAGATTGTAGCTCTTTATAACTTGGTTACTACGTGGTTTGGGCATGTAATTTTTATTTGTTTACTAAGAGCATCTTCCCATGTAAGAAGTAGTTCAAACTATATTCTGGATTGTTAGGCGGCTCATTTTAAAGACAATTTAAGTCGTGTAAAAGTAAGAATTGTGAAAAAATTCCGGAAAATAATATTTGGTAATAATAGGAACAAGATTTGTGTAATTTCTTCTAACCTTAAACCTACGGGTATTTGTATTTTGGTTTGGGTAATTTATTCTGTTAGATTTTATTTCATGAAGAAAGTCCTGTAGTAAGAAAGCTAACATATCTTGATGTATGCCGTTTTATTTTATGCGCACCATAATTTAGTCGCGAAAATGTTTAAAAATAATGGAGTTTTTTTTCTTTGAAAATTTTGAAAAGAAGCTTTATTTTAACTCTTTTTACCTTTGCACTTATACGGGGTTTGGGAATTTATTGATATTTGGTTTTTATAAAGTATTTCCTTAAGCAAAAGAGGAACCAGCATATTACCTGAACGTCTGCTGATCTGGTTCTGAGGGAGCTCAATCCGAAAGTTGAATATTAACGATTACCAACACTGAATTCGAACCCGTAAAATCACGTGGTCCGGAAGCCCATTGCTATCATTGTTTGTTCTCTTTAATATCGAAAAGTTTTTATTCATACCTTTTATTTTCGAAATATTTTAATTCATTTTATATTTGAATTTATAATTTAATTATGTATATTATTATATTTCTTTAATTATTTTAATTATTTGCGTATCGTAATTATTTTCGATTATTTTTATTTTTTTGATTATTGTCTCGTATCGAGAACTAACACGTGCTTTTACTGTCCCAGTCAAACCACAAACCAAACATGCTCACGCGCATCTACAAAGCGAGAGAGATAGGAAGAGAGATTTGTAGAAGAGAGAAGAGAGAGAGAGAGATTGAGAGAGAAAGAGAAGAGAGAGAGAGAGGAAGAGAGAGAGAAGAGAGAAGAGAGAAGAGAGGGAAGAGAGAGAGAGAGATAAGTAAATGAGATGAGCAGAGAAGATTGGCTTGAGAGATGACCGAGAGAAGAGGAGAGAAGAAGTGTGTGATTCTGATGAGAATTTTTACATTGAAGTAGATGAGAGAGAAGAAGAGAGGAGAGAGAAGAGCAGAGAGAAGAGAGTCGAGGAGAGAGAGAGCGAGGAGAGAGGCCAGGTTTCGTTTGCCGGACCACATTTCGAAGGCAGTTATCAAATATTCCTGCCTTTTTCTTCAAAGATAACGAAAGAATTTTATTGAATCAATTTTTATTTTGAATTTTAATTATTTATTTTGATTATTACTTTTATTTTATTTAATTATTTATATTTATATTATAATTAACGTATTGATAATTGAATCTCGAGAAATCTGAATTGCGTATTTTTATTTTGGAATTATTAGTCTCGTCTCGAGAACCCAACACGTGGCTTTTTACTACCCAAACATCTCGCTCAGGCCAACCTCTACAAATATATTATAGTATATGGTATATTTTATAGCTAGTGATAATATATAATATTATATATAATATATATAATATATTATTATATATTTATATATATATTATATATAATATTATTGACTATATAACTTTTATATTATATATATATATATATAGTATTTATTATATATATATAATATATATATTATATTATATAAATTATAATAATAAATATATATAATTATATATATATATATATATAGTACCTATATATATAAAAATATTATCATATATATATTTCACCAGACCCATATTTGCAACACACAGATTTACTTACAACCGCAGATTTACTTTACACTCACACGGATTTACTTACTCACACACAACACTCAGATTTACTTACTCACACATATTTACTTACACTCACACAAACAGATTTACATTGACACACACACACAAGATTTACTAATACGACTCAAAACACACAGATTGTCCTCACTTACGCACACAGGATTTAAACTACACACATACACAACACACACACACACACACACACACACAGCACACAGATTTACTTACACACACAGACTCATTTACTACACTCACACAGATTTTACTTACTTACACACACACAAGATTACTTACACTCACACACAGATTTACTTACGCACACAGATTTACTTACACACACACACACACAGATTTATTACACACAAGATTTACTTACACACTCACCACACAGATTTACTTACACCACACACACCTACCATAGACACTTATACACACATACACTATGTTCACTTGTATACCACACAGTGACTCACCCATAGACACTTTACATTTTCTAGCCCATATACACTATGACAGCTCACCATTAGATGACACTTACTTTTTACCCATAGACACTTGCGGATTGGTGTATATGTATTAAACTGTGCTAGGATTTTTCCATCCCCACTATGAGTAGCCATTTCTAACCTTTTTCTAGCCTTTTTCTACCCCACATCATAGAGACAGAGCTAATATTGATGTCTTACCCCAGGTCATAAATTGGAAACACCAGGGCGCCGCAATGCGCCCTCCGCACAAAAGGTCAGTCGAACACCGCACCCGCCGCTGCGACCCGCGCGAACGAAAATATGATATCAATGTAAAACTATTCAAAGAATTTCTTCTTTTCAAATAAACTATGAGTCATTTATTTTTATTTTCATACTTAAACATTTTGATTAAAAACATTTTTGCGCGATCCTAAAACTGTAAGTCATTACAGACATCTTTTATAGTGTTTTTACGTAAATCTTATTAGATTATAAAATTTTAAAAATTGTATTGTAAGAAGAAAAAAAACCAGAGTGCCTGATATATAATTTTATATTTTATTTTATTTACAATTGTACGAAATTTTATTAAAAAACATATACTTTACAAACCTTAAAGCAGTAAATCAGTAAATCAATTAAAGGTGTTACCTAAACATTAACACCTAGGGGATGAGTATGCTTTTGTTTTACTGCTTTAACTGTTTTAAGCTCATAGTTTTTTACTGCTTTATCTCATGTTTTACTGCTTTAACTTATATAGTTTTACTGCTTTAACTCACATATTTATTAACAATACATACCTTAAAGCAGTAAATCAAGTAAATCAATAGAGGTGTTGACCTAACACCTAGGGGGATTAAGTATGTTGTGTTACTGCTTTGATTTACTGATTCATTGTTTTACTGCTTTAAAACTCATGTTTTACTGCTTTGACTTTCTGTTTTACTGCTTTTAACTCACATATTAATAACTTTACATTTAGCAGTAAAGCAGTAAAATCAGTAAATCAATAGAGGTTGTTACCTAGCAACAAGGGGATTAAATATGCTTTTGTTTTACTGTTTTAAGGCTGCTTTAACTCATGGTTTTACTGCTTTAACTCAGTTTTACTGCTTTAACTCATGAACTCATTTAACTCATATGTTTTTACTACTTTAACTCAAATATTTTATTATCATTATTGTTTTATTATTTTGTTTTTAACTTTACTTTATTTATTTTTAATTTATTATTTGTTATTATATATTTTTATCTTTTTATTATTTTATTTTATTATGTATTTTTTAGGAATATTAGTGTTAATTTAAATGAAAGTATGTTATTATGTATATTAGATTTGTACTATTCAAACACTCTGACTACCGCACCACAGCACACAACACACACACATAAAACACACACACCACACGCCCACTCACTTACACACATAACGTATAATTTATAATAAAACATTTCATTTGTCTAAGCGATTTCTCCTATTTATATTAAAACTCATTCAATATACCACTAAAATAAATTTCAAAATTTTCTTAAACTTTTTATAATTAAATCAATCATTATCGTTTGAAGCAAAGTAATTTATATATTAATGTTAAATAACTTTTGTTTATAAATTTTATAACTATCAAGTTTTAAATAACTTTTACTTTAATAGAGTTTTATAAAATTTTATTAAAAAAACATATATATTTACGTACCGTCTCTAAAGCAATAAATCCAGTAATTCAGTATGGGCAATGCCCTACGTCACCCCTCCCCTACATCAAGCTATTGCCACGTTTGTGTTCTATTGGACTTACTGGCTTTACATCATCTTAGCCATGCAATAAGTAGATCCTAACAAAAAAGTTCTTCTCTGGCAAGCATAACAGGAATAGCAAGAAAAAGCAGACTAAGTAAATAATATGGAGAATTACATAACTAATTATTCCACTTACATGGCTGATTATTCGACTCGTTGCTACCAAACTGACAGTATTTCAAAAGTTTTTTTTAAAATAATCTGGGTTTTCTTTTATTAAATTATTATATTATCTGTGTACATTGACAATATTTCCATCACTGAGAAAAGAGAATTTAAAAATTCTTTTCCTTGTAGAAAATACGAAATGACCTCTCTCTGGATAAAATGTGTAAATGAAATAACTTACTTAGGCACTAAATTTTAGATAATCCTTTTTGTATACCGGGGCGATTTAGGCCTATTCCAGGTCAAAATATATTTCAAACTGACCTTTCCTCTGTAATGTTGGTGCAATAATCTTATCGTTGGCCCAAAAATTTAGAAGAGAATATAATTTAGGAAATAAGCATTTTTGTAGAGGGCTAATTAATCCTTCCCCAGATACCAGGTCAAAAGGTAATTCCAGTATAGATTAACGAATTCATTTTATTATTATTATTTTTATAATATATTTCAAACTGATAAACATGCTGGATCGGTAAGATCCTTTAAGCAGGTAAGAAGGAAATGGTTTCCTTACTTGTGATTGGACGGAGTAGTTTTCCCCTAGTTCATAAAGCTAACCACCAGGCCTCAGCATGAGCCCCACCCGCAAAGCAGCCAACCCCGCACCCTCGCTGGTGCCCGGCCCGCTCGAAGCGTCCCCGCGCGGCTCACGCGTACGATCGCGTGGCGAGCGTGCGCCCGCAGGCGCGAATATTTCCGCGTACTCGCCCGCCGCGGCGTGCGCCCCGCAGGCGCAATATTCCCTCGCGAATGTTAGATATATATACTATAAGATAAAACACCCCACAATGCACACATTACACACACACACACGCCACATACACTTACAAATATAACGTATAATTTATTAAAACATTTTATTTTTATTTTATTATTCTTATTAATTTTTAGTGTTATTACTTCATGCCTATTTGTTATTATTATGTGAGAACAACATTACACACACGCGCGCGCACACACCACACGTCACACATCACCCACACACACTTACACATACTCACCCACCCACTCGATATTTTGATGCCTCTACTTTGATTTGAGGCCTCAGCTTTTGATGCCTCAACTTTTTTAGGATTTGCCGTCAGTTGATGCCTCAACATTTCCGATGCCTCACTTTGATGCCAATCAACTTTTGATGCCTCAGCTTTTTGATTGCCATCAGCTTTGATGCCTGAACTCTTTAATAACTTAGCTATAAATTGGGTACTTTCAGCTTTTGGTGGTTCAACCTCTTTGGAGACTCATCTTTGATGGCTGTCAATCTTGAAAATACCAAACCTATATTGATGATTCATCTTTATTTAAGCAGTTACACTTACCATATACACTGTATCACTTATCACTGTTTTGTATAACACACATACACATAATATACTCTTATTCACCACATACGCACATTACAATTAGACACTTACGCTCAGCCCAAAATAGACACTTACACTCACTACACCACACAAGTAATATATATATATAATATATAGGTATATATATATATATATATAGATAGTATAATTATTATATATATATATATTTATTTTATATATTATATTGGAAAACATAATATATATAATATACCTTTAATATATAATAATATTATAGAATAAAATAGTAAAATAGGCTATTATAATATTATTATATTTTAATATAATATATATTATCTCCATATACTCTTATGTAATTAATACCATTAATTTTTATATAGGTATATTATGAAATTCGGACGGGAATATTGCGCCTGCGGAAGCACGCGGCGGGCGGGGACGTCGTGCAGGGATATTGCGCCTGCGGGCGCACGCGGCCGGCGGGGACGTCGGCGGGGCGTGGTTGACAGCGGCGGGACGGCACCAGAACGGTGGTGCGGGCTTGGCTGCCTTTGGCGGGTGGGCTATATGCTGATGCCCTGTGTGGAATTAGCTTTTATGAACTATGGGTTATTTTAAACTACTCGACCAACACAAGTAAGGAAAACATATTCCTTGTCTTACTTCTGCTAATAGTGAATATCTTACCTATCCAGCATTGTGTTTAGTTTGGAAATTAAAAATATTTATAAAAATAATAATAACCATGATTTCTTGTCTATATTGGAATTTACCAATCTAAATAAAGCTAATTATGAGGATTTCAGAGATTTAAATAAAGCCGTCTACAAAAATGCTTATCCTAAAATTTTAGGCCTAAATTTGGGCCTAGACAGTAGATTAGACCTTGACACCAATTTTAACAAAAAAGGTCAGTGTTGAAATATATTTCTTGACCTGGAAATAGGCTAAATCGCCCCGGGTTACAAAAAGGGATTATCCTAAATTTAGCCTAAAGTAGTTATTTCAAACCACTATATTTCCTAACAGAGAGAGGTTATTTCGTATCTGCTAAGGAGTGCGCGGTTTGTTGTGTTATTTCTCGTGATGGCGATTGTCAACTGCTTTACAGTAGATAATAATAATAATAATAAAGAAACCCGAATTTATTTAAAGAAAAACTTTTGAATGTCACTTAAGATTACATCGGACGTGAGAAATTAAATATAAATTGTAAGTGATTAATTTGTTAATGTTATATATTAAAAAAACTAGAATGGTTTAATAAAATACATTGTTTTTAGCAGAGAAGTAACTATAATTTTTGTATTTTGTACCTATACAATTAATTACATGTGCTAAAGATTGAGAAAAGCAGTAAGTCAATAAGAAACAAACGTGGCCATAGCTTGATGCTAGAGGGGGTAGCTAGGATGGCCTTACTGATTTTACTGATTTATTGCTTTTAAGGTACGTAAAAAGTATTATGTTTTTAATAATAATTCATAAAATTTTTTTAGTAAAAGTTATTTTAAAAGTTAAGTTAGTTAATAAAATTTTATAAACATCATGTTTCCATTGGCAAAGGTAATGTTTAATGATCCTGTAGCCGTTTTATGATGATTTATTATATGTAATTTGTGAAAAAAACTTTGATAATAATTTTAGTTATTATTGAATGAGTAATATAAATGTACGTGCTTAATTAAAACAAAATGTTTTAATTAAATTATTACGTTATGTGTGTAAGTGGAGTGAAGGCATGTGTGTGTGGTATGTGTGTGTGTGTGTGTGTGTGCCTGTGTGTGTGTGCGTGTGTTGTGTATGTGTGTTCTAAATAATAATAACAATAGGCATTGAAGTAAATAAAAAAAAGATTATAAATAAAAAAAATAATAATAAAATAAAATAATAAAAATAAAAAATAATAATTTAAAAATATATAAAATAAATCATAACTATTAAAAACAAAATAATAAAATAATAGTTAATAATAGTATGAGTTAAAGTAGTAAAACATATGAAGTTAAAGCAAGTAAAAACATGAGTTTAAAGCCAGTAAAACTTTGGATGTTTTAAAGCAATAAAACATGAGTTAAAGCAGTAAAACAGTAAAACAAAAGCATACTAATCCCCTTGTTGCTAGGTAACACCGTCTATTGATTTACTGATTACTGCTTTAAGGGTATGTATATGTTAATAAATTGTGAGTGTGAAGCAGTAAAACACCTCTCTCCAAGTTAAAGCAGTAAAACATGAGTTAAAGCAATAAAACATGAGTGTTCAAATATGATATAAAGCAGTAAAACAAAAGCATACTTATCCCCCTAGGTGTTAGTAACATCCTCTTTATTTGTTATTTACTGATTTTTATTTACTGCTTTAAGGTATGTAATGTTAAGTGAAATATGTGGAGTTAAAGCAGTTAAAGACAATAAGCTTAAAGCAGTAAAACATGATGTTAAAGCAGTAAAACATGAGGGAAAGAAAGGAATAAAGCAGTAAAACAAAAAAGCATTACTAATCCCCCCTAGGTGTTAAGCGATAACACCTTTAATTGATTTACTTTGATTTAGCTGAGATTTTAAGGTTGTAATGTATATGTTTTTAATAAAATTTCGTGAAATTTTATAATAATAATAAATGTTTTATTAATATTCAGGCGACTCTGGATTAGACCATTTACAATACAAATTTTTTAAAATCAAAATTATAAATTAAAAAGTATTAAGTAAAAGGAATAAAAGATGTCCTGTAAATGAGATAGTTTTAGGATCGCAAAAGGTTTTTACGGATAAAACAAATGGTTTAAGTGATGAAAATAAAATATGAATGACTGCATAGTATATTGAATAGAAATTACTTTGAATAGTTTACATTGAGTATCATATTTTTTCGTTACGCTCTGGGCGGTTTGCATCTAACTGCGGGTGCGGGTGTTCGACTGACTTGTGCGGACTTAGGGCGCATGCGGGCGCCTGGAAACTTGTCCCAATTATGACTAGGGTAAGACATCAATATTTGCTCTGGGTGTCTATGATGGAAGGGGTTAGAAAGGCTAGAAAAGAGGTTAGAAAATGCTTAAACTTTCATGATAGGAAAAAAATCCTATCAACTTATAAATATACACAATCGCAAGTGTCTAATGGGGTAAGTGTAAGTGTCGTTATGAGGTGGGAGTGTTTTTGTAAGTTGTATATTTGGCGTAGGTGTAGAGAGTGGTACTATGGGTGAGTGCATGAATGAATAGAATATAAGTGACGATAGTGTTATGTGTGATATATGTGTCATAGTGTATTTGTTGTAAGCTAAATTCTGTTTGTGAAGTTAAGTAAAAAAATAACTGTGTGTGTAAGTAAAATCTGTGTGCGTGTTGTGTGTGTAAGTAAATCTGTGTATGTGAGTGTAAGTATATGTTGTGTTGTGTTTTGTTGTGTAAGTAAATCTGTGCTGAGTGTAAGTAAATCTGTTGTAGTGTAAGTGAAACTCTGGTGTGGCGCTGTGTGTATGTGCTATAAAAGTCAGCTTCACTGTGTTTGTGTTAATGTAAGGGTAAAATCTGTTGTGGGCGTAAGAGAATACTGTGTGTGCAGCTGTAAGTAATCTGTGCTGTGTGTGACAATCCTGGACTGTGGTGTTTAGGATAAATTCTGGCGGGCTTGTGCCAAAGTGTAAAGTAAAATCTGTTGTGAGTGTAAGTAAATCTGTATTTAAAGTGTGTGTGAGGGTGTGGTGTGTGTGGTGAGTGTAAGTAAATCTGTGTGTGTAAATAAATCTGTGTGTGTAAGTAAATCTGTAGTATATATATATATATATAATATATATATTATAAAATTATATATATATATATATATAATATTTTATATATATTATTTATTAAGTTTAACTTAGTATATTATTATATATATATAATATATATATATATATTATATTATATATATAAATAAATAAAATAATATATTATAAAGTTATTTATATATATATATAATATATATAAATATATATATATGTAATATATATATATAATATAGTATATATATATATTATATATTTGTAGATTGGCCTGAGCATGTGTTGCAGGTAGTAAAAAGACCACCGTGTAGTTCTTCGAGACGAGACCTAATAACCAAAAATAAAAATAACATTGATTCTCGATTCAATTACAATACCGTAAATAATAAAAATAATTAAATTAATAAAAGTAATTCAAATAAAAATAATTAAAATTCAAATAAAAATGATTTCAAATAAATTTTCGATATTTCTGAGGAATAGGTCAAAAAAGTGTAAGCTGAGCCTTCGAAATGGGTGGCCGGCAAACATCATCTCTCTACTCTTCGTCTCTCTCTTCTTACTCTCGTCTCTCTCTCTCATCTCTCTCTCTCTCTCTCTCTCACTCTCATCTCTTCTCTCTCCTCTCTCTCTCTCTCTCTCTCTCAAATCTTTCTCTCTCTCTCTCTCTCTTCTCTCTCTCTCTCTCTCTCTCTTCTGCTCGCTCTCTCTACTCTCTCGCTCGCTTTGTAGATGCGCGTGAGCATGCTTGGTTTGTGGTTTGACTGGGACAGTAAAAAGCCACGTGTTAGTTCTCGATACGAGGCCTTATTGCAAAAATATAAATAAAATAATGAAAATAAATTAACAGATACCAAATAATTTAAAATAATTAAAAATAATAAAAATAATTAAAATAATTCAAATTAGAATGAATAAATATTTTCAAATAATATAATGAATAAAATTTTCGATATTTTAAAGAAGAACAAACATGATTTGCATGGGTATCCGACACGTGTTTTACGCGTTCGATTCAGTTGTAACGTTTCACTTTGCTTGTTCTCAAGACTGCAGAACGTTTGAATATAACCAGAAAATAAAATTAAAAACGATTAAATTAACATACGTGACTAATTAGATTATTCAAATTATTTTAAAATAATTAAAAATTCAAATAAAAAATGATCTCAAATAAAATTTTCGGTATCTCAAATAGGTCTAAAAAGTGTAAATGCTTCGAAATGTAGGGCCGGCAAACGAAAACTTGGTCTACTCTCTCTTCTCTCTCTACTCTCTCTCCTCTCTATAATATAATATAATATAATACTTATATATATATTATATATATATAGTAACATATATATATATAATATATGTTATATATTTTATTATTATATTAGTTTATAATATATATATTTAAAGAGATAGTATTATTATTAGAATGCAGTTGTAACTATAACATATTATTAGTCTTTAAATAATAAAGTAATAATATATATTATATAACTACTATATATTATTATTATTATATATTATCTATTATTATTGATTATTAGTTATTAATTATTATTTTTTTTTATATTTTAATGGGATTTATTATTATTATTATTTATTTATTATTATTATTATTATTTATATTATTATCATTATTATTATATTATTATTATTATTATTTATTATTATAAATTATTATTATTAAACTTCGATTCTCTTAGAATTCATATCTATACCTGGAAAATTTAAACGGTGAAATTTATGGCTTGGCTGGTGTTTAGCTGACGTTTTTGTTGATGTTAAAAGGTCCAGGGGTTTTGCCTATTCTTTTCTTGAATTCAGAGTTTCTTATTTTGAAATATTTCAGGATAGAACTCGAAGCGTTGAAGACGATAAGGCAATTGAGGTAGTTAAGGTAAGGCGGTTAAAGGAACAGAATGAAAAGGTAACGCGGATGAAAAAAATCTGAGTCATGACCACGTGGGGTTCGCAGGGTGTGTGGGTTATGTCACTGTATGGTGTGTGTGTGTGTGTGATGTGTGTGTGTGTGTGTGATGTGTGTGTGCATGATGGTAGAGTGCGGGACGGGTCTGGTGGGACGGGATGCAAGGAGGGATGGGACACAGAGGCAGGTTGGCGGATGTGACCTACGCGTTCCAGGGTGGGATGGGAAAGACGAGCCGGGCGGTGAACGCGGGCTGACAGAAACGCGGCGGGCTTGCAGTTCGCACCTGCGGGTGCGGCGAATTCGAAACAACAAGGTAAAGACATCAAACAATAGGGCTTAAAGACCCCAAATGAAGCCAAAAAATTACCGTGGGGAAAAATTGACCCATGGTCGAAAAAAATTAGGGGCGTAAAATAGGGGGGGGGGCAATACGTACAACGATTGCTTACGCAACCGTTTGGCGCAACCCTTCTTCGAAAGGGTTGCCAAAAATATAGGGTTGCCAAAAAAATTATTGTTGCCAAAAAATTAGGGTGCCAAAATAAAAATTACCGGTGGGCCAAAAATTGACCTATTGGGAAGACCAAAAGGGTTGGGCGAAGAAAAGTCAAAGCGCCCCGAAAAGGTCATATGGTTCTATGTTCTAAGGTCAAGGCCCAAGCAAGTTCAGCAGATACGGTAAAATTATATCGGTAGTGGTCGTACTATAAAATGAGTTCCGGGTCGTCCGGAATGGCCGCCCCTACTACTATATACAATGCCAGTTTAAATATATTTTTTTGACTCCAATTCCATTCTTTTTCTGTTTACTTATAGTTTAATATGTTATGAACCATATTTTAAGATTAAAAGTAAATATTAAGTAGAAAAAAATAGAAAAATAAAAATTTAATAATTATTATTTTATATTTTGTTTTAAATATCCAAACGGTTTTTATAATTAGTTATAACTCAAAATATTAAAAGTATACTAATTTAATTATAAAAAAATATAGTTAATATTAAATCATAATTAAAATTAACTATAATTAATGTAGTAACTACATCCTGAATTTTAATATAATTCTTCTTCTTCTTCTTCATTCTTCTTCTTATCATCTCTTGTTCTATTATTAACTACTGTCTTCTTCTTCTTCTTCTTCTTCTTCTTCTTCTTCTTCTTCTTCTTCTTCTTCTTCTTCTTCTTCTTCTTCTTCTTCTTCTTGTCTTCTTTTTCTTCTTCTTCTTCTTCTTCTTCTTTCTTTTTCTTCTTCTCTCTTCTTCTTCTTCTCTTCTTCTTCTTCTTCTTCTTCTTCTTCTTCTTTCTTTTCTTTCCTCTTCTTCTTTTCTTCCTTTTCCTTTCCTCCTCTTCCCTCCTCTTCCTACTCGTCTGCTTTCACTTCCTCTGCCTCTTCCTCCGCATACCACCTCTTCCTCTGTCATCTTCCTTTCCTCTTATGCCTCCTCCTCCTTCTCTCTCGTTCTAAAACGCAACATCGTCTTTCCTTTCCTCTTTTCCTTTCCTCTTCCTCTTCCTCTTCCTCTTCCTCTTCCTCTTCCTCTTCCTCTTCTTCTCATCACTCCTCCTCACTTCTTTCTTCTTCTATCTGTTTCTTGCTTCTTCTACTTCTTACGCCTCTTCTTTTCTTCTTCTTCTTCTTCTTTCTTCTTTTCTTCTTCTTTCTTCTTCATCTCTCTTCTTCTTTCTTCTTTCTTTCTTCTTATTTAATATTATTATAATTATTATTACTTATTATTATGTATTATTTATTATCTATTTTATTTTAATTTTTATCTAATTATTTATTATTATCCGATTTTATTATTATTATTATTTATTTTATTATTAGTTATTATTCGATTATTATTATTATTAATCTCATTATATTATTATTATTATTATCTATTATTATTCTATTATATTATATATTCTTATTATTATTATATTATTATATTATTATTATTATTATTATTATATTATTGGATTATTATTTATTATTAGCTATATTATTATTATTATTTTATTATATTATTATTTTAATTTATTATCTTTTATTATTATTATTATTATTATAGGTATTATTATTGATTATTACTATTATTAATTATATTTATTATTGATTAATTATATATATATTAGGATTACTTATTATTATTATTATTATTATATTAATTATTATTATTATTATTATTTAATATAAAAAATTCCCATTTAGTTGTACCGTATTGTTCTAAATTATATGCTTATGAGAGCAGCATATTTTAAAATAATGAAACTTGCCTTTTCCAATTAGTACTCCACTACTGAAAATAAAGATAACAAATTTAATTTTTTTTACCCCAATGAATTGATAAATTACATTGGTCATCAAGAAATTATTTTACAGGGTGTAGAACTTCTTAGTAACATTGTAAGTGGGTGTATTTAAATACGTAAGATACATAACACATGACAATTCATGGTTTGAAAAAATCCTAAGCAAGGAAATAGGGTTCATTTATTTGTAGCAAAAAACATCACAGGAAATCGCTTACTTCATCTTTCCTCTGATGATTTTAAAAGTACCAAAAATCCTGTCCCAAATGATCAGGAGAAGTTAACCTAGTTCTGTGTTTACAAATCATTGTTACTATTATTTTAATAGATACTAAGTGTGTATCTAATATAATAAGTGGCTGTATTTAAAATAATTCCATTAATTAATAATATCTTGTGAACTGAACTCTTTCCATGTAAAAATTATGAATTTCAAAACTTTTTCTTTTAAGAAGTTTGGTAAACCTTGTAACATTTTCACTTTTTTCCCACAGCATTATCAAATTGATCAGGAAAATGTACAATATCTTGCTTTAAGATTAAGTTCAAAAGCAAGAAGTATATATAATGAACTTAGACGACCTTCTCCCTCATTTTATGGCCAGTATAGAATTAACGGTGAGGATGATAAGGAAGAAAAGAAAGACCCAGATAAGAATGATGGGATAACAGATAACAAAAAAGAAAGAGTCTCTACCAATGTACTTTCTGGAGTAGCAGACGTTTTGTCCTCAGTCAAAGTTTTGGTTTCATGGTTGCACAGGTGATTAATTCTTAAATTAATAAAAATCCAGAGACAAATGAATCAGAATCTTAATAATACCTAATTTAAGTTATTTAAAAATATATATCTGCTGTTTAATATTTATACTATAGATATCAGACTTGTTAAACTAGGTTAAGTTTAAGTCATTAATAAATTTCAGAGTATTTTAAAAGTAATATTTTAAACACACTTTAACTTAAGTTGACATAGTTTTTGGATTTGTTTTTGAATTTTTCTTCAAAAACAATCCCTTAGGTTGAAATTAAGGTTTTCTTCTTTATATATTCCTATATATTTATTTTGACTTTCATTTCTCCATCCCTCCATATAGAAACCCTTTTCATGGAATTGAGCACTATGATGAACTTAAATCCAGTTTCCTTGATCTGAGTATTCGACTGGCGACTATTGCTCAACGAGATTCTTTTGCTGAAAATCCAGTTTCCATAATTCGCGAATGCTGCCGCAAATTAGCTGAAATGGCAGACTCAATAATTCAGGTTTTTATTTATTATTATTATTATTATTATTATTATTATTATTATTATTATTATTATTATTATTATTATTATTATTATTATTATTATTATTATTATTATTATTATTCATTATTATTATTATTATATTTCATTTCCAACGTTCTAAATATTTATTTTTGTACATTTTTGAGTTTTCTTAAAATAATTTTTGAAAATAATTTAGGAGAAGTAGAAATATTTAAACTGATTTCCTGATGCATTTTGTCTCTGTACTTGAGACATCTTCAGAGGAAAGTTTTTTTGTAATCGAATGAGTGTTTTAATTGATATATAACAATAAAGGTATATGATTCAGACTCTGGAGAGGAAGGTTATCAGAAGATATACAAAGAAGAAAAGAGGAAGATAAAATGAGGAGAGAAAAAGAAACAAGACGAAATGGAATTAATCAGAAGGGGTTGAAAGATCTTGAGAAGGTTGTAACACTAATTTATTTTTCTGAAAAATATTTTGACTAAATGAAAATTATATTTACAATAATTTAAAAAATTAAAAATTAAATCTGACCTTATCATAAGCGGTGAAAGCAGAAAAAAAGTTATAGGAATTGTATCGCAGATAGCTTCATTTTTGGATTCTGGAGTAATTAAATTATACTCAAATACCTTAAGATTAATTAATCAACTGAAATATGATTTAGAATGTAAACTGTGTAATCGTGACGCCTCTCAGAATCTGCTTCATTTAATCTGGACTCAATAAGAAGGCGCACTTGACTTAACATTAAATGGAATTGCCTAGAGATTCGAACAGTTCTACAATCTAGTGACAATAACTAATAATATAAAGTAAGTGATAGTAAAAAGTTTTAATTATTGAATAGTGTTAATTATATTTAATGGATAGACAATATAATATAATTTAAAGACACAGCGACGATTTAAAATATAAATAGTGATATAGAATGATGATAAATTGATAATGAATAAAAATATAAAATAATAAATGATGATAATGATGATTAATGTTAATTATAGTAATCATAATGATAAATATGAAATTTAGACTGAAACTAAGAAAAAATTAAGAATGATATAAAGTGATATCTGATGCATAGCCAATCATTGGTAATAATGATAATAATAGGTGATAGGAATATTAGAATGGCAAATTAATAGTGCGGTAGTAATGTATAATGATAAGTAATATTAATAAATATATATATTCATTGTCATTATATATTATGTATTTTTTATTTGTATATTAAATATAATATAATTAATATAAAAGCGCCGAATAGCTCAGTGAATTAGAGACACTCGCCACAAGCGCAGGCGCGTTCCCAGTCGTCGCAAACTGGTTCGGGTGCCGCAGAATGTGAGCAAATACTTCTCACCCTTGAGCTTGGCTTCGTTCCTGCCTCGCGACGAATTAAATGAGTACACCTCCTCCTAATGAATTAGGGCTCTGCCCGTCGAATGGTCTGATCAGATCTTCGCTAAAAAAAAAAAAGTAAAAATCAAAATAATATTAAGTTTAACTGATAATACATTAATTTTGTTAATATCTGGTCTACAGGTTTTGATGTAGAAGGCGTTTGCAGTTTTGAGTTTCTGGACTTCACACTATCCATATAATATTGTGAAGTGTTTGGAAATATTACCTATGGTCAATCAACTATAGGTAATATTTACAAACACTTCACAGTATTGTACAGATCGTGTGAAGTTCCAGAAACTCTAAATTGCAGAGGCCTTCTACATCAAAACCAGTAGACCAGATATTAACAAAATAAAAATTTAATGCTATATCAGTTAAAATTCAATATAACATTGATTTACTTATTAGTATTATATCAATTAAAAACACTTTCATTCGCTTGCAAAAAACTTTCCTTTGAAGATGTCTCAAGTACAGAGACGAAACGCATCAGGTTCTCTTGGAAGTTATTTTCAAAAATTATTTTAAGAAAACTCAATAATGTACAAAAATAAATATTTGAGAACGTTGGAAATGAAATCTAAAACTTTTATAAAATCAAAGGCTATTATTATTATTATTATTATTATTATTATTATTATTATTATTATTATTATTATTATTATTAATTATTAATTATTATTATTAATTATTATTATTATTAATTATATAAACATGCAATTAAAGATACTAACTACTACTACTATTACTACTACTTCTACTACCACTACTGTGTTTGAAACTATTTGCTCTTGAATGTTTATATGTCAGCTGTATAGAAAAGAACTTTTAAAAGGTAAACTAAAAGAATGAATTTGATAGTTTAATTTTCAGCATGCTCCTTAAGGATTTGTAAAACGTGGTTGAAAATTAATATTATATAGGAAAGGAATGTAAGTTTAGTTAAAGTGAGTAAAATAGTGCATAATAGAAGTGAATGTCGTTGTGGTTTGGTGAGAAAACTTGATAGTGGGCCTGACCCAGGGGATGAACCCTGACACAAAGACGATGCCACAGCGGGGGTCTGTCGTAGTGGATGAAGCTCCTAGGTAGAATTTGTCTATAACAGTCGCATTTTTTTTTAGGGGGGGGAGGGGTTCTTTGTCAACAGAACAGGAATTCATAATTAAAAAAAGATCAAAACATATTAAGTATCACAAAAAGTATCCTGTTCTTCAACTTTTAACTCATTCTGTTTCTACTGATGCATGTTTGTGCACCCCCACCTCCAGGCTGAGGAAAGGATAATAGATAGACATGGTAACTAAATTGTTTAGGAGTCAAAAATTCAGTACAGAAGCAGTCAGGTAGATTTTTTGTTGTTGAATTTTTTACGAAAAAAAAAATAAATAAAAACCTAGCAAGACCCCACTTGGCGGCTGCTTTTTTTTTTTTTTTTTTTTCAACCATTGCCTAAGAAGCGTGAGACAACTACAAACACTCGCAAACTCGTTGCTGATTCACTTACAAAAGTGGAACAAATACTCGAGTAGCATACTCGAATAGCGATTCTTAACATGCCAGAACTTTTGGGTTAAAAGATTCTAAAATCTGTAGCATTTTACGTATTGGGAGCGGCTTGTGAAGCCTCGCCTTGAGAAGGCCAGCCGAGAAACTCGGATTGATTATTTAGACGCCGGCCGAGAATCGTTTGTGGGTCGCAGGATATATAGCCTCAATAAAGCGGCAATAGTCGAGTTGGACTGCCCGTAGCCAATAAATTATATTGTACATATTTGCCTTACCTTGAATCTATTAAATAATAAGTACTTACTTGACTTAATTTTACAAATCTTAATTATGCTTATGACGTGCATACATTATCTTCACGTTGCATATTTAATAAACTTAGATCACAGAATAACCATTTTTAATAAATCATCCATTCAGTAATTACTTTCTAATTTTGACTATGTTATAAATTTTCAATTATATATTTGGTATTTACATATAAAGAGTATATAGATATAATAATATCATCAAAGAAGGAAACTGATATGCAACTTAATAAAAATTATTATATATATAATTTTAATTAAATAAATTATAAATAGCAAGAAATATATAACTTAACTAGTTATATTTATATTAATATAGTATAGTATGATATTAAAATCCTAACCCCTTCCCTAAAATTATTTAAGTTATCAAAATTTTTCGATGGGCTTAAGTCTTTTAATAATAATTTTTAATAAAATAAGTAATAAGTACTTGATTTGTTTTCTCAACATTATAAGAGTAAAATGCTTGAAATAGAAATAGACGATAACATTGTAGTTGGTGAAGATTTTAGCTTTGCAAGTTGCTTGGTTTGTTCCTATATACTAGTTACTATATATACACTAGTAATATTTATTTGCTAGTTTTATAATTTTTTATGAAACATAATATAAAATTGATACATAGAAAAATATAAAATATTAAGTCTAATAATTCATCGTGTCTTGTGGGTTCATTATTTTTTCACGGTCTCTTATTAAGTAGTTTTATTATAATTTGATATACTAATATATCATAGATATATATCAGTATCGATACTTGTATATATAGTCAGTATATATATTATATATATATATGCATATATAAATAGTGCTAATTGTGTATATAGTTAAGTATAATTATATATATATATATATACAGTATAAACAGCTACACCAGAAATTACTTTTATGTATAATATATGATAATATATATATATTAAATATATTATGTATAAATCTGGATAATATATATAATATATATATATAACTTATTAACTACGTATAATATATAATATATATAGTATAATATATGATAATATATTAATATATATACTGTATACAAATATAATGGTAGTTATATGTATATATATATGCTTTCTTTCCTCTGTCTCAGCAAGTGAAGTACTACATCATTCTCAGCCGCGCCAGCATCCTTTATCCAGAGCGTCCCTCTCCTGCACTATTGCCTCTTCTCTATACAGCGCTTCTCATATATTGGTAGCTAAACATTCTGTCCAGAGAGATCTGCAACCTCTATTCCTCACTATCCCCCTCATCTCGTAACTCTTTCTCGAGGTCTTTCCCCTTGTCTTAAGCCCCTGTGTCCTTATTTCTCCATCGGTGTCCCTATAATCTCAATGCTAATATCTCAAGATCACTCACCTCCTCTCTATATATCTTAGAGTATCCATCTCACAGTGTCATTCTTCTTCACACACATATATCTCGTACTAATAAAATATTCTTATTCTGTCTCTCTTAATCTTTCCACTCATAGTTCTTAAGATGCCTCATCTCCGCCGCTTTTTGTATTCTACTCTCCTCTCTTCTCGTGGTTGTCCATGTTTCCGCTCCCTACAGCAGTGTTTTGGGAGTCAGATCTGTTAAAAATCACTTTTAACCTCTATCCGATGTTTCTATCTTTCATGATGGGGTAACCGCTTTCATAAAACTAATCCATACTTCCATTCTTCGCGTAATCTCTCTCTAATCCAATTCCTCCCTTTCTGTTAAAACAACCCTCCGAGCATAATTGACAGGTATTTACCCGCCTGTACACTCCATTCCATCTAACTCTCTACCCATCATAGCTTCATCCCCTCCTCATTCCTCCGTACTGTTAAGTAATCTCTTGTCTTATGTAATGTTCATTCATGCCCTTGCTTCCTCCAACTCCTCCGCAGACAACTCCACCACCTCACGAATCGCCTCCTCTCTCTCGCTCCAGATCGTCCGCATTCGTCCGCAGATGCCATTATGTCCCCTTCAAATTCTCCCAATCATAGGAAACATGAACAAGTCTATAAAATATTTACAACGGACAGTTTTCTAGAGGGCACAATAAGAAATGTAGGAAGACGTGTAACCTTGATTCATTCTTTAATAGGGTTAAATTTTTTGAATGGTTTCCCGCAGGGGTTTGTTGAGTGTGACTCATTGCAACAATTAATAAAGGATTGGATAGGTATTAGATTGTTTGTGCATCAATATAGGATTATTCTAAGACGTAGGCCCAAAGTGCGCATGAACGTGTGTTTTTAAGTTAGAGTTGTATTAAAGTAGAAATACGTCGCGAGTTGATTGTAGTCCTACTCCTAGATAGTGATCACATAAAACATTAAATTTAATAGTCATCGTAGTTTGTGTGTTGTAGCTATGATAACGCTTCTAGCCTAAAGATTTTACGTTTTGTAGTTGTGTAGGGTAATATCATTCAATTGATCCTATTGTTAGGATAATTGACAGGCTTCTTAGTGAATATGTGAGTGTTACAGTCTGTGTTGTTGTGCGCCTGATAAATGAGGCACTGTAATTTGAAAACTATTTGTTTATACTGGGACAGTCTCGATAGATCCATGTTGCCCTCTAACGGGTTCTTTGTTTCCTTATCTCTATCTGAAGGAATATTACTACGAACTTTGATATATAATATAAACTTTCGATCAAACACGAAGCAAATGATGGTGTAAAAGCAATGAAGAAAATGTTTTAGAGGGTGTTTAAGCTCTCGAAAAATATCCAGCGACGTTAGATGTTCATCACTGGTTACATTCATGTGAAGTAACAAACTCATAGAAAATTATGGCACATCGAAGCAATATATGCTATTTTAGTATTGCCAAGGCCGACCACTGCACTATTTTAAAAGAAAAAAAAGAAAAGATTTTCCGAGACACAAAATGGACAAAGCTCTTACGAATGGGCGACACAAGGTTAGTGGAAAATTTCAATGGATTGTTACGACCTTATGAAATTTTTAAAGCATTGTGGAAGCTTAAGAGGAGTTCCAATGGGATCAAGATATTAACCTTGATAGAATGATTTTTAGGATGTCTTAAATTTTAGAGAAAGAAATGCAAATTTGCAAGATTTAACTTATTTATGTCTTTAACTTTACTTCCAAACACTCTTCCATAATTACAGAGGGCGATGCGAGAAGTGTATTAAGATGACAGCAACTCTCATAATTGCATATTGAAAGTGATGTTTGTTTTGAAAGAGATTTTCAAGCAAAAACATCAACGAAACGTTTTCAAAACATTTTGGAAGTTTGCAACAGAACTCTCAGCAGAGTGAAAATGAAAGAGAATTAAACAGCGTTGTGTGAGAATCAATTTAAAATGAAAAGATTATAGAGCAATTACAATTTATATTACTTGAAGATTTGTCAAACCAGTTAGAGAGGCAAGTTCGTGAATCAAAGATCCATACTTATATATCTTTATAAACACCACTCACGGGCTAGGCCCTTTTCAAGAGGGGGCAGGAAATAAAATACCGGGAAGCCCACCCAAGCCGAAGCCTATTAAACCGAAAATCTCTCAGGTGGCGCAGACGGTAGGTTTTAAAAGAGAGGAAGATAAAATACAGTAGGAAAAACAGAAGAGACAAGAGTTCCACAAACAGAGTGGCTAGAAAGAAGAAGCACCACAACGAATGAGTTCGGGAGATTTTCAAGCTCACGCAAAATGCATGCAGAGCATGGCACCCACTGTATGCGAGGCGAACGCCAAAGAAGGGGAATGCGAGTGTCCAACTCCTACAGGATATCTACCGTTGTAGTAACCTATAGAAAAGACGAATAGTGCGCCAACGGCACTCGCCAGAATAGAGGTCAAAGAGAGATTGGAAAAGTAGGGGGACACTTAAATTAGTCTCTAGCTTTAGACTCAACTCTAGTCCAATAGAAGGGGTGGAGCCGGAGCACCCCAGATGTGAGAACAGTACTCCAAACAAGGCAAATAAGGCCCTTATATAACTGGAAGTGCTGCTTAGGTGCTAGAAATTCCAGTCAACCTAAGCAGAACTTCCCAGTTTCTTTGTGACCCCAGGCAACCGTTGTGATATGAGGTGTCCAAGATAATTTTTTATGTTCAGACCAAGAATGTTTAGGTTTTTAACAGTGAGACGTTAGAACCGTCGGAAAAAAATAAGAATAGTTAGGAGTTGAGGTTTTGAGAGGTAGATGTTAAAATAGTTGGAGTTTTCAAAAAGTTGAATTCACAAGGTTGTGGCACGGCACCCCACGAAAACCCACCAGGTCGCAAGAAAGAATCAGAAAGCTGAACACGAGAGGCAACTCTAGATGCAAAAGAGGAGCAGATTGAAAGTGATGGAAATGAGAGAGTGAGTCATCGAGGCATAAGAGTGAACAGAGTAGAAGAACAGCTAAAGTTTGATACATGAAAAAGTAAAAATTAAGGGTAGAGATAAAACAGAACGCTGATAATCACCAAATTTTACAGAGAAGGAATAAGAAGTCGCTCCATCAACGAGTGCTGATGTGGAGCGACCAGAAAGAAAAGCTTGACAAGAGTAAGCAAAAGAGAAAGAAGAAACCCAAAGGAAGGAGCTTAGAGAAGTAGCGACGCATTGCCATACTCGATCAAAAGCCTTTGATATATCTCGATGCCACCACCCAGACTCACCCATAGTACCCTAAGCAGAAAGACCATAAAAACGATAAGATAGGATAGATATGTCACCATTGACTCGAGCGTCGAAAAGCCCATTTACTGAATATCTGAGAAAAGGGGAATGAGACTCCAGATGATCCTGGAAAAGAGGAGAGTAAGGAAGATTTCAAAGATTCTTAGATAGAATACAAGTGAGAGGCTATAGGACGATATTAAAGAAAATCAAGTCCTAACTCTTTTTCAATATATAAAATATATAATAATATATAATATAAATATAAATATATAATATATATAATATATATATAATATATATATATAAAATATATATTATATATATAAATATAGTATATATAAAAATAGTAGATATAATATTATATATATATATAATATAATATATTACTTAATTATATATTATATTATATATAATATTATATATAATATATATATATAAATAATATATATACTATATATATAATTATATATATATGTATATATATAATAATATAAATTATTAAATATATATATAATATATATTCGGTATATATATATTTATATATAAATATAAAGTATATATATATAATATATATAATATATATTTATTATACTTATATATATTAGTATATATATAATATAATATAGTATAGTATAAAATTATATACTATATAAATATATTACATATATTAATATATATATATATATATATTAATATATCTAACTTATAAATATATAATATATATATAATATATAAATATTATAATATATATAATATATAGTATAATAATATAGTATATATATATAAAATATAATATTATTATAAATAAATATTATAAATTATACTTAGATATATAATATATATATAAATATATAGATATATAATATATATATATATATATATACTATAGTTATATATAATATATATATATATATATATATAAATATATATATTATATTATTAAATATTATAATGTACATATAAAATATAAATATATAAATATATATATATAATATTATATATTTTTATATAAATATATATATAATATTAGTATATTATATATATTATATATATATATAATATATATATATGTATAATACTATATATATAATAATATATAATATACATATATATATAATATATATTATATATATAATATATATATTATATAATAATATATAAATATATTATGTAGTATATATATTATATATATATGTTATATATATATAATATATATAATAAATAATTATATTAATACTATATATAAAATATATAGTATACTATATATATATTATTAGTATATATATATATTATAGTATATATATATAATATAATATATATATAAGATAATTATATAATATATATATATAATATAATATATGTTCCTATATTATATATATATATATAAATAATATAATAAATATATATTTAATATATATACTATATATATAATATATAGAATATATGTAGTAATATATATATACATATATATATATATACAAAATATAATATATATATTAATTAATATATATATACGAATATATATATATATAATAAAATTATATATATATATAATATATATATATTATAATTTAAATTATATGAATAAATATAATATTAATATATATTATTATTGGGTTTATATATACCATTATATATTATAACCTATATTACTATATAATAGTAGTTATTTATTACTATGATTAATATATATATATTACATGATAGATAACTATGTATGATAACTATATTAGTTTTCAAATTATCAGTCCTATAAATTATTAAAATTTTTCTATATCATTAGTTCACATAGTCAATACGACAATAGTACATATATTATATTAAATAATATATCTATATTATTTCATTTGATTAAAGTTATTATAAAGTTATATAAATTATAGTATAATTTTGTTATAATGGTTGATTATATACTATTATTAATCACTACTCTAGGTATTAACCTTACTTTTTAACTACTAAGTCACAAGTTAATATTATTGTTAATAGTATTAGACTACCTGTGATATTTATATATAGATATTTTTCTAGAATTCTACTATCTGAAATAATGGGATATAATATATAAATATGATATAATATATATATAATAGATAAACACCAATACGATTTTATAAAAGAATATATATATCATGCTTTATTATGATATGTTGACTATACTATTATTATATAGTTATTAGTGTATATATATATATAGTAATATTTGATATATAAATATATTATAAATAATTATAGATATTGAACAATTGAGTTATTCATATACTGAATATAAGTTAATAGTATTGTAATATATAATATTATATATATATATGTCATATTATAGATAAAATATATATACACTATATATATATCACTAATAATATTATAGGTAACTTATATAGTACTGGCAAAGTATTAAGAGCAGATATTATATTAATATTAATAAATCACATATAGGAAATAAAAGATAGTAAATTTATATTAATATATAATTATATATATTAATTATATACTAGTTATATTATATAAATGAATATAATATATAATAATTAATATAATAATATAAATATAATTATATTATATTAAGATATTATAAATATAATATATTAATATGTATATATATATATATAATATATATATATATATATAATTAATTAAATAAATAATTATAATTATAATATATATATATAAGACTTATATCTACCATATAATGATTTATATATATTATATAAGTATAAATTAGATATATATATGTGTATAACTCGCGTGAAAAATTTAATGCATCATCCCCGTAATACCTGAAATGCAAAACTCTTTCATTATATAGGAAAGTATAAATGCTTTAGGTTTGGTTTTTATTTGGCGTCTAATATACCTAAATCTTTGAAAGTTTTATTACCGTATGTAAATCTACACCGGTATATGGAACTAAATGAACATAAAAAGACAAAATCAACCAATATTCACGAATTACCCGAAAGTACGTTTCATAGAAAACAAGATGGCACAAGACACCCAAACCAATATTATACGAAACAAAAACTCTAATTGCATTTAAGTCTTAGACTTGACAAAGAACTGTCACTAATCTGGAAAACACGTCAGAAAAGAGTAGAGTGCCATTGGAATTATTCACACTGTCGAAGAAGACTCTCTATCTCACAGAGACCAGCTGGTCTCCATAGGCAACTCGGTTGCGATAGACAATCGACGGTTAAGTCAAATCCTTTCGTCGTCAGGAGACTTGGTACCAACCGTAGACAACTCTATGCACAGGTCGCAGCAGGCATGTATAGATACGTCTTGATGAGATGATCCGATTCCTTCCTTCTCAATCTCGTGATCGTTTTACCAAAGACAAAGCGTATGAGCTACAACTACAGGCTCCGTATGAGAGTCAGACAATGTGTCCATTTCCGAGCGTTACAGTGAGAAGAATGACAGAGATGAGAAACGTTGACTAAAGTAACGTTAATCTACACAGTCTATACTCCAGTCACGAGTGTGCGGCCCGCTCCTGCATCTATGGTGAGCATCGGAGGTTTGCGTATTTCATTTTTTTCACAGCCTAATGGAGAATCTGAACAGTCACAGATGAATGTCTGATTCAACACTACACTGACAGAGATTGACGTCGCGAGTCACAATTCTTGACGTGGTTGTGAGCTCTTTTTTTTTTGCTAATATTTTAAAGTGTTGATTCTATTTCCTTTTTTGAGGATAGAGAGGTTATTTCTGTTATTTCTGAAACCCAGCACGATAATTTATTTCTGAAAATTCCAGAAACCTGCATAACGGAGGTCCAGAAATATAGAATTCATTTGAAAATATCAAGTAAATACGACAGACATTCCTCCTCAATCTTCATAAGTTAACACGTTCAGAAAATGTTGGCGTCCATTTTTGTACTCCATGGACACACCACATCAGCACACTGCACAGGTCGTCAAACGGTACCACAACAGGTAGATTCAGACTTTCCTATGGCAAGAGCTTGAATGCCGGACATGATAATCCCAATATGATACATGTTGTGTTGTTGGGTAGCGTTTTCGAGCCTCGCGTGAACATGCTCCGTCCCACACTCAGAGCCTTGCAACGCTTTACAACATCCCGCCCAGGAGACCGATCTCCAAGAGTCATTTCATCTCAATGTTCCGAATCGCTTGAGCGGAAGTTGGAAGGGCCAGAGGGGACAACCCGATATTAACACCTTATCGCGCATTTCACATTGTTAATGTTTGTAGAATATGTTGTTCGATTAATAAAATCATATTCCATATGATTTCGTATTTGCTTTTATTATACCATTTAATTCCCTACACACGCACTGTCGTTACATACGGTTTATACGTTTATAACCCTGTGCAACACACCCGAGTTAGGTATGAACCAAATAAAACAAACCCTAGCACTACATTTCCCATATGAAAGAGTTTAAATTATATACGATTACGGGGATGCATTAATTGCGCGAGTATATATATATATATATATTATTAATTTATATAAAATATATAATAAAATAATATATATAAATAATAATAAAACATTTTTTATTATTATAATTATATATATATTATATCAATATATTATATAATATATATAGTATACATAAAAATTATAATATATATATATATATATATAGTAATATATAATATATATATATATATAATATATATATTATATAACATACTATATAACTATAATATATATTCGCACCTCACTTGATACAAATCATACACTCGCAATGATCTGAGCTATTCTCTTTGTATCGTACCCAAGTGTCACTCTGCGTACCCCCGGGTACGCCGAACCCCACTTTGCCGACCACTGACCTAGGCTAAGTATTGTGTGAGGCTTTGATTTTGCGATAGAATTTTTTGTAAAGAAAAGTCATTTCTTTTATGCATTATTTTGCTTCACTGAAATTTGTTTTTAAAGTGAAAATTAACTTTTCAACATGGATTTTAACTGATATAAGATGGTCTCTACCTAATAAGCAAACTATCTAACAATAATAATACATAATAATAATAACAATAATAATAAATAATAATAATAATATAATAATAATAATAATAATTAATATAATAATAATAATAATAATAATAAAAAGGTCAGCCTCCCGAAAGAATCAGCATGTACTAAAAAACTATAACAGCTACAGGAAAATACATAACATTTTATTAATTAAAAAAAACGATATCCAGATTTTTAAAAAAAAAGAAGAATAAAGCATTTTTGAAAAAAATTAAAATAGTTAAAAATGTCGGAAAACTTGTATGTTATTACCGTTTTCTGAGAATACGGAAGAAGCTCGAGTACTCCGAGTGAGCACGCAAAGGTGACCAAAATCTGATTTTTTTTAAACTAAAGGATATCTCACGGGTTAACATGAACGTATGCGACAGAGTCGGGTTTCTCGGACCTACCGGGGACGACTGGGGGAACTTCGTCCCCCCTTCTGTCCCTCGTTGGCTCTAACCCCTAAAAGGATATTTAAAAAGGACAAATAATAACATTTTCTCCAAAGCGTAAAATTTTAAAATACTATTTGGTAACTTCGTGCTCTCGTGAATCAATGCAGGCAGATTCAAGGTCAATTTCACACCGTACGCTGCCAGATCTAAGATTATACTAGTTATTTAAGGTCGTTTAAGAAATATTAGAATAAAATATTTTTTTTTGTGGTTTTAAGTTCATCGATGAAAAATGCTTACTTAAAATCATAAAAATGTTATTATTTGTCCGGTAGCTGTTATAATTTTTAGTTAACATGCATGATTGCTTTCGATCTGGCATAAATAATAATAATAATAATAATAATAATAATAATAATAAATAATAAATAATAAGAATAATAATAATAATAATAATAATTAATAATAATAATAATAATAATAATAATAATAATAATAATCTATTCGTTTTTTAGGCAATTTTATTTAGTCAATTACACTATGCGAGTAAGTTGAGGTTAAGGTTCAGGAAGCATATATTCCATTAGGGCTCGGAGCCGATGGGACAGAGAGCGGGAACGAATCCCCCCCGTTCATCCACTAGAGCCGAGAGACCCGGACTCCTGACTATTTATGTGGTCCTACTCTACGGAAATCGTATAGTTTTTCACATTATATAAAACGGACTGTACATAATATATTAATATATATATACTAATATATATATTATATAATTATAATATATAGTATTATATAAATTAATATATATATATATATTATCTATAGATATTATATATATATATATAATATATTATAAACTATTATATATATATATATATACATTATAATATATTATTATGGCTTTATTTTTAAGATGTTGACTCCAGGAACGAAAATCAATAAAAAAACTGTAACTAATTTCACACACGTTTGAGGTTAAATTTAGCGATTCGAAAATAACTGGATTTACAAATTTAATTTAATTAAATATTAACAAAAAATTAAATAAAGAAAATTGACAAATATTTTTTTATGACTACACACCTATATCTTATAAAAATGATAGACTTAGGCCGTGCTTAGGCTTTTTATTTCAGTTTAAATTGATGAATGTATACGAAAAGTTTGTAGAAACACCTTGACAATAATAAATTGATATTTGATATTTTTATATATTTTATGTTTGATCCGGAGGTGGGGCATTCTTCGGCCCCCCCCATCCCCCGCAGAGCGGGGTGCCCGCTCGCAAGGCTCGCGGGTCCGGGGGGGAGTTTTTTTTAAATAAAATACCCATAAAATTAAATTAATAATCGAAAATCAAAATAATAAAAATGAAAAGAACTTTAGAAAAAAAATTAAACCTATTAAATAAAATAATAATAATGAATAATAATAATAAATAATAATAATAACAATAATAATCGAATAATAATATAATAATAATAATATAATAATAATAATAATTAATAATAATAATAATAATAATAATGAATAATATAATAAGTAATCTTGTTAATCTTAAAAATTAAAATATGCAAATAACGCTAATAAATAATAGAAATTGCTACAATAAGAAAAGCTCCGAAATTCGTGTGTTTCTGTATCGAAAATTTCCCGTAAAACGAGTCAAACATTACTATAAATTCCATTTATATATTATATATATTATATAATATATATATTATATATACTATATAATATATATAGTATATAGATATATAAAAAAAAATAATAATATATATTTTAATATATATTTAATATACTATTATATATATAATTATATATATATATAATATATATTACGTAATTATCAAAAATATTTCACCTTTTTAAAAACATTTGTAATATAAAAGTAATGTTAAATAATTATTATAAAATATTTGAAAAACTTGTGAATCATGTCCGTTACCACTTTTCAATGTTTAGTAATTTCATTCATATTCAATATTATATAAAAAAAAAAATGTTCTGCTACGTTTAAATTATATAAAGATGCTGGAACGATTTATACATTTCTAGCAACAGTTTAGTACGTTTTATGTTCAGAAAAATTTGCAGCGTTTATTTTCTTTTTATTTTTTTTTTTTTTTAAACTAATGGGTACCCCAAGGATAAATCTAATACATAGATATATATATATTATATAATAAATTATATAAATATTATTTATTTATATACTATAATATTAATATATATAATAGTATAGAATATATATATATTAATATACTTTATATATAATATATATATTATAATATTATATAGTATAATTATAGGTTATATAATATATATATATTGTCAGTGCCTAAAGCTGCATCATGTAACTCGATGAAAACGGCAGCACTACAAGTAAAACAATATATCATATTTTGAATCAGCGGTAAAATTTCTAAGAAGAGAGTTTCTGAATATAATTTTTTTTTTTTTTTTTTTTGCATTTATTCGTTGGAAATATTTTTAAAAAAAATTCCCCATTTAAGGGGCTCAGCCGACGGGGAGACAGAAGGGTACGAAAGTCCCCGCTCTCGTCGATCCGGGATGCCAAGAGACCCGACTCCTGCCATCTTTGCGGTTACCCTAGGGTATACCTTTAGTTAAAATAATACCAAAGTTTATGTAAAGGGAAGTATAAGATTAATCTTTCTTTTTATAACTAAATGGAAATACCATAGGGGTAAACACAAAAGAGGGTGTCAGGAGTCTGTCCTCTGGCTTCCCGGTAGGACGACGGAACTTTCATCCCCCCTCTTCCCCCGATTCCTTTAGGCCCCGAGAGTGATGAATTGGAGAATATAACAAATTTAAATATAATAAATGAAAAGAATAGCAAAAAAAATTAATAAAATAAAAATTTTAAAATTATTTGAGAGAGCATCTCTATTTTATTAGAATTTCCGCTGATGTTCTCATATATATTATGTAATGAGTTTTTACGTAGGGTCTGTACCGTTCGTTCTCGGAGTTTATCATGTTGATGTCACCGTTTGACAGCTCCGACCTCTTCATTAACGTGTAAGGCATTGTATTTACTACAAGCTCAATGAGAGGTTATATATCTCATGATTAGTATTAGATTTCTCGTGTAGAGATTAATATTAGAAGTAATTAAATAGTTAATAATATTATAGATAATACTCACACTGTAAGTCGCCTCTGATATATATTTAATATTCTTATATATATTTAATTATTATATTTAATATATATTAATATTATAATATTAAATATATATATATTAATATTAATATAATATAATATAGATATATAATATATATATATATATATATTATATTATATATTAATATATATTATAATTATTTATATTTAGATATATATTATATATAACGTGGCTACTTACTACCTATATAAGTAGTATGGCAATAATAATTTTAAAATTTGAGAGATGAAAACTTATAGTATAGACAACCCCTAGATATATTTATTCTCACCATATATTTGGTATGATACACTTCTTTCTGTAAAATTTCTCAACAAATTAGGCAATAAAGAAACAGGTACGGTACTAAGGTAGTAGGTAAGGGGTAAAACTGTTCGTTGAATTAATTGGTGATGAAGTCCCAATCAATCCCTTTTTTTGCCATTGTAGTTTATGGGCCTACTGTAGCTGTTTTTGCAACCCTGTCGAAGAAGGGTTCGCCAGTATACGGTTGGCGACAGCAACTCACATTCGTACATGGTTTTCCCTCACTATAGTTTGGGGGGGATAAAAAAATACCCCCTAGGAGATTGGACACCCTACTGATAATATACATAAATTCCTAGGGTGCGACATGGTGAACCTTCTCTTTTTCTGATGGTTTTTTTGAAACGCTATTCGAATAATTTTCTCAGTATTAATTCATCACTCGCTTATAGTGTTATTTCACTATTTGTATCTCACACCAAACTCAAGCGCCTAACCGATACTTGATTAACCCTTCTCATGTAATCCCATCGGTATAGAAAAAAGTAAGTATGTACCATATTGCAATGTATTAATGCGTGTTGCACACTCTGACTAATCCTAATATCTTGAGAAACTCAATAGATTGACGATACTTCAAAGCGTGTCCACACTTCCCATGGAGAAGGTGATGTTTAATGGTGCTTGGGATAAACTGTACCCTGTATGGGTAACCCCATATCACGCATGATTTGAAATGCACTGGTGTAGGTATTCCTCCTTCGGTGATCCTCTTAACTTGCTAATCTTTAAACAGAATGCGCTCAGGCCAGTAACATATCCTAACATTGATGATATGCGTCAAATAGTATCTTATCTTATTCTGAACTTTGTGATCACGCATGGTAATCATCATTCGATCCAATCTCTTTGAACACACCCGGTATATCAGCGAGTACAGAGACAAACAATACACACAACGACGAACAAACACCAGCCGGTCATTTTGACCTGCATTAGACAATTCTCCTCGACCTACACTCTCTCTCCTTCTGTAACATATCTAGTCTCACAGTTACTGTTCCTTTGTATATAGATACTAATACATGTCAGGCTTACTTACCTATATTATGATGTGACCATTATTTAGTGTGTCTGAAATAAAACCCAGTGTTATTAATGGAATTCTCATCAACTACCTTATAATTTATCTCATGGTGATGGTCTAAGTTCTGGGCATGACTTATGTATTTATAATGAGGCTCACACTAAGGACCTCCTACTGACAAAATCGTGGTAAGTGAATAGATGACGTATTGTGCAAGGGTGTTAGTATAGTATTTACGTCTACAACGTCCAAAGACATTAGATATGTAATATATATTATAGTCACATATTAGTGTTTAAGTAGTATAGTAATCAGGAGGCCCTATACTAGATATATGAAAAGAACGATATAATATATATTTAAATATATAATAAGTTATATTATAGTATTATATAAGATATAATGTGGTGTAGTATATTGTTGAGTGAGTGTGATTATTATTATATATAGAGGTTAAATTGTTGAGAATTAGCGTACTTTATAGTTAATCAGAAATATCGATATTTTTTATCAATATAGATAAGAATGTATTTCTCTCTTTTTTAATATTTTTTTCCTACCCAATGTATACATGAACGTAAAGCATATGTGCCAAATTATAATGCTTTGTATATATAAATCACGAATATTAGCTATAGTTGTAATAAAGTTTTAGTGGAAATTGAAGATTTTTTAAGGCAGTACATAAGAATATTCACTATGATACTTATTCAAAAACTTACAGTAACCCGTAAACTTAGTTGGCTCCATTAATCTAAACTTTATTCCCCACATCTGAAAAAAAGAAATTATAAATTTCGTATATAATTTTTTTATTATATATATTGGCCTAACGTTGTATAGGTAGTTTATCGAAAAAATCGATTAATAATAATAAAAGTATTTAAAAGATCTGATGTTTTTATACATCACTGATTCAAATATAGAACAATACCTATATATATATATAGATATATATTATATATATATTAAGCTGATAACACGTTAGGAAGATAATATAATAACACCACCCTGAATTAATAATATATGTATAATTAATAATAATATTAATTATATATATATATATATATTATTGAATAATTATATATAATTATATAATAGTATATATATATATATTATATATATATATATATATTAAATAATATATATTAATATTTATAATATATACTTATATATAATATATATAATATAATATATATATTATATATATTATATATATATAAATATATATATATATATATATGTGTTAGTATTACTTTACATCTATCATCAACCTATCAACACTCAACACATACATAATCAGCCACACATACTACACTACAACTAACTCAACATCTACACATACATACTTATAACTACTCAACTACTCATCAATACCATAGACATAATATATAATATATATATAGATTTTAATAATTTCAATAATAAATAATATATATTATAATAAATATAATAAGTATATATTATATATACTTATATTATAATATATATATTAAATATATATAATATATATATTTAATTTATATATATTATTATATATATATATTATAAGTATTTATAATAGAGTGGTGATGTACTATGGAGCTTTGCAATCTGGTGAAAGGGCGAAAATCTTTACTACTGGTAGTTTATATATATTAAATTTATTATATATATATATATATATATATTTATATATATAGTTTATATTAATTATAGTATATATTAATTATATTACACTTGACTAACTCACACCTTATCATCCTTAACACGCTGAACATAACACATTAACACACCACACATACACACTATTGATAACATTATTATAATCAGCTACTTACACTCTCTAACTCAATTAGACATATACATATACACTACACACTACACTATACACACATGATACCTATTGTACAGTTTTAGACGTCATATTTAACACTCACATAGACACTTACAATTACACTTATACACACATACACACACACATACACCTACACACCCAGCCTATATAGACACTTATACACTTTAACACTATTTAACATCAGATTACCACTTCACACTTTTACGTCATTATATACACATCAACATTGACACAACACAACTCAGATATTTTTGTATGTATATTTATATATATGTATAGGATAAAAGAATCATACATATTTTACACATTTGATATGTATTAACTCAAACTTTGAGGCCTCAGCTTTGATACTCATGCTCATAAACTATTAATGTTTCTCAACTTTTGTGATAGCTACGTATCAAGCTTTATGTATGCT
>JABUQX010023184.1:0-20401 GCA_015478945.1 Trachelipus rathkii | reverse complement strand
AGCATCATAAACTATGGGAGGCAGGCCCTAACCTTTATAACATCTTAAGCGAGCACTGAACCAGCTCGTTCGACGGTTACGTTCATATCACCAAACACAGTTTACATTACAACGTCTGATATTTCCGAGCCTCTTAAATTAGCTTCAATATTCAATTTTTTCAAACTTCTTTCAGGATTGCGGCAAAATAATTGTTAGTGATGATTGTGGACAAGATGAGAAGGACCTGACCTTTTCTGAACAGTCGACTCTTCGACAACTCTTCATATATTCTTGAAGCATTTCTATACTCTATCTTCTGAGCGTTAGATATATGATGAGAAAGTAAATGGGGATAGTTGTTGTCATCAATCCTATTCGATGTATTTTTTATCCTTCCTTAAACTTCCTGCACCCTTTAATACAAATGGCACTCAAAGTGAGATTTATCGTTTGTTTGATCTCAGTTTAGGTATATCCTTAGATTGATCAATATAAACAGATAGTAAATTCATTCAATAGGAGAAATTCTCTTCTACCATATTTTTATTCCAGCACTTTTTTTTTTTTTATTTTTTTTTTTTTTTCTTTGGTTCTTTTTTCCTTTATGATAGTTGAATTTATTAGAACATAATCAAAATTGAAAAAGGTGCAGGTTAAAACTTCGAAGTTTGCAATGGATTTTGATGTAAAAATGCAATCAGTACTTGCATGAAGTAATTGAAGTCACTCACATACTCACAATTTATAATTTCAGTGCAAAAATTTTCTACTCCAACTGTCTATATCTTGAAATGTACCACTCGACTTCCGACTCCGCTCCGACTCCACTACCGTGAACATTCCGACTCCGATCACCCTCATCTCCAAAAAAACTGTCCCCCCACCGCACTCCACCGACTCCGATCCGATCCACAACCCTGTTTTAGTGAGGACAATTCCTCAGTTGAATTTATGTTGATGGTGAGCAGCTGAAACAAGTGTTTGAATTAAATATTTTCAGGATATATGTGTATGAAATCATTATGCAAGCGTCTTAGAGTGTGAAGGCAGAGTGGTGTTTCATAAATGTGTTTATGATATTAAGTGTATAATCATTTGAGGCGCTAATGTTTACAAGGCGTATGTGTACCGTGTTATTTGTAGTAGGACTATGGTATAAATAAGATAAAGATCTAATTACAATGATTCCATGTGGGCATCTTGGGCGTTTAGGGGGTTGAAAACTCATATAATTAGGAATTACATACTAATATTGTAGTGTGAATAAGATAATGAGAAATAAATGAAGTGCGTGAGATGTTTGTTCTGTGGAAGATGATGTGTCGGTTGGTTAATTGAGATTGCGGACACTACCTCTGGAGACCTAAGAAAAAGTGGATTTGAGCACTAACGCAATGCCTGAGAAGAAATGAATGCGAGCCGCCATTCCTTTGTTTCAGAGTGGGGGGAGGGGAGGTATGGGTTTGTGGCTACTGCCAAGGATAACACCCATGACAGTCTAAGTATGTCCGTCGTGTCTTGAAGCTCTACGGTTCCAGTTCGAACGATTCTCCAAAAGCTAGGCCTTTCTACTCGACCGCGTTTCTACATTCTTTCATACTTTTCGTATCGTCCTGAACGCAAACCTCTTATCCCCCCCAGCTTGGACGAGATGGGTGTACTATGATAAATTATATATATAATATATATATATATATATTAATTATATATATAATATTATATATATATTTATTGCAGAACAGCCTATATATAATATAATATGAACAAAATTTGGACAGTGAGAATGTGTGTATTATATTGTTATATATATTATATATATATATTATATATATATATATATTATATCATATTATACTATAAATATATATAGTATATATAGTTATATACTATATATAATATATATATTACTGATATATTATATTATATATTATATTAATATTATATATTATATATATATTATATATTATATATATATATAATTAATCAAATATATATATAAAATTATATATATATAATATTATATATATATATAGGAGGACATATATAAGCATTTGCCTCACCCCGAAATATTTCATGGAATGAAGACTTTTAGTCCGTCTGGATCTCTCCCAAATTAGGAGAATCTTCAATATACATCGTACTCAATAATTTCGGTTGGTCACTACTAACTCACCCATGAGAAAAATAAAAAAAAAAGGAGGGAAAAGAACAGTTTATATAATATAATATTTATATATTATTATATATTATATATATATAGATATTAATTAAGTAATAATAATTATTAATTTAAATAGAATGTTGATATCTTTAATTTCTTTATCTGAAAATAATAATTTTGACTAGTTATATGATATATTTACTATAAAAATTCATATTTAAATATTAAAATAATATCTATATATATATTTAAATAACATATATTAATCTTCTTCGGAACGGCGTTAAATACATAGCATAATCCATCCGCCATGAATGAATGCTCGAGTGATTTTTTGTAATTGATATTAATTCTTAATTTTATATTTCTGAATTTTACTTTTTTTAATCACCATACTTAATTTATCAGAATTATTTCATTCTTTATTATTTTTAATTATTGGTTTCAAAGTCTTTTAATCAGCCTTTTAATTGGGAAAAGGTTTAGTATAATCTGAAAAAGGTAATAAAATGATGAACTATTAAAGAAATATGTTGCTTGATTAAAAAATTCAATTTGTACTAATTTTGTGATAGAGACATTAAAGTCAAATATGAACTCTTCCCAACCCACTCTCAACGAAGAGGAATAATAAACTTACAATTTCATACATAAGGACATACTATGCCAGGATATATGATAATGTGTCGTAGTGTTTTTTTTGTTTTTAAATGCTTTTTCAGCATAGAACAGAAAGCAGTTAAACTTTTTTGCATGGAATCCAGAAACCTACAGTTCCTTGGATCCTGGAACGTGATCATCCAACTTATTTCTTGATAATTGAATGTCTTAGATATCAATCCAAAATCCACGGAATGCGCAAATTTGAGAGTTGAAGCTTTTTAAATGTTTCTCTAATTAAGCATTGAACAACAATGGAACAAACACAAAAATTAACTCAAAAAATTCATGATTTGGCATTTTAATTGAAGGTTATGTGTTCAGTGCTTGTAGCCAAACACATCAAAATTTGCACAGGCGCATGAGTTCTACTTATAATAACTGACATTGGAAACTTAAAGCAGATACATATTTTTCTTTTAATTAGAACTTCTTATACACGACATTTTCAATTTATTCATATATAAAACTTTCAATATAATTCAAATTACAATCATTTAAATTATAAATAATATAAAATAACAGTCATTACTTCCGTTAAATTAAACATTTTTTCTGTTTCAAGTTTGAAACTTAACGCCTACTAACCGAAGAGACACAGGAATTTTACTCTCATCAGCGGACTTCGAACATTGGACACGCGTTGCTGTTAACAATTAACGCATCCGTTCTACCTAACCCACCTAGCCATCACGTCCCAAAAACAGACGCTTCAATAGCCCGTTTTCTTTTCGATAAGCCACCCCGGTCTCTCTCCATAATTGCACTGAGTATCTCAAATGGACCTAGTAGATTAGCTTTTGAATTTTTAAACAATTTAACATTAAGTCAAAAGTATTTTCCAAGTCTTTTTTCTGCTATATCAATCCATCTCTTTTTACTTTACCTTCTCCTCAAACTTCCAATTCTATTCCCACGTCCCATTCCTGTATTTACATATTTCCTTTCTCTAACATTAACTTAATCCTTACTTATATATTTTGTATCTTAATTCCAAAAAATTTATTATGAATTTCATTTCAAAAGTAATTTTTCTCGCATGTTAATTATTGTTTTCCAAAATATGACAACTACATATATAATATATCATAATATTTATATATCATAATTATAGATGATAACATATATATATATATACTATATATATTTATTATTATATATTTAATTATATATATATATAATATATTGTACTAAATATTTGTACAAAAATGATACTACTCTTCTTATATATATATATATAAGATATATTCTAATATATTATATATCGATATCTACTCTTTATATTTGATAAAAAGTAGAAGTATCTTTTTGCTAATTAGAAATTTACATTGGTTGGATCCGTGGAAGAAAATTAATCCATTGGAGTTGCCTAATGAGTGGCTTTCTTTTGCCATTTACGTGAAAACTGTTCCTGATAATTTGATTGAAATATCAATTATCATGTTCGGTGTTATAGATAATACCATTTCATCGGGCTTATGTTTTTTCTATTGCTATAATTAGTTTAGTATGACACTAATTATTTTTGAATGGCGAATTAATACTATTTAATCATAATCAATGTCAATAGGTATTGTAATATATGTTTATTATATATTATATAGCTAAAAATAATATATACAAAATATATTATTCACAATATATATTATCTATTATTAAATTAAAGAAATAAATTTGTTTATATATATATATATATAATATATTATATTATAATATTAATTATATATATAGGAGTAATATTATAATATAATTTTCAATTAAATTTCTATTTATAATCAAATATTTTATATATGAAATTAAAAATCACTTTACGCACACACGTGTAATCGGCACTTTTTATCTTGTTCAGGTTTTATAAAAATTTCGCGCTAGTCTCTATCCGTCATATCGACATAATTCTAGGGAATAATAAAATTGTGAGAGTTTAGTTAGGTTAGTTAGTTAGTTAGGTATAGCAACGTTTTTTACGTGACGTTTTATTTCTTTTATGATAATTTATAGATATCATCAGGGTATCAACATATGACGTTAACGAGTCTCACCTCTCTTCTCTTGTGATTAACTATTGTTTTTATAAGTTTCATACATAGTCTTTTTTCATGTTTATGCGTTTCTTCTCATATGTAAATGTAACATATAAGCATTTAAAATGGTATTACTAGTTAAGCAGCCTCTCTTGAATTTATTTTTATTATCTAGTCTGATAATACCAGATAATAAAATTAGGTTTGTATGACAATCTATTTAAAACTTATATACTTTATATAAACATTAAAATATACAAACAATTATTTTGAATAAGCATTATATCTATATTTATTTAATTTTATATTAAAAAATGTCTGCGTAAACGAGGAATGGTATTTTCTAGACATTTTCTTGCAATGCTGAATTATCAAATTAATATATTTACAATTTTCATACTATACTTACATTAACTATATTAACTTAAAACATTAAAGAATATTCTTCAAGCAAGTTACGGAAGTCACAATACCTATACTAATCTAGAAAGATTTAGAAACCAATTCCAATATTTTCTGATTCAAAGACGCGCAAAATATACTTCGATATTTTCTTTCCACAAAGAAAAATTTACTATGTAAAAAACATAAGCCTCACCTGAAAAAAAAATGATATTTGTTATGTATATTTGATATACAATGACATGTGAATAAGATTACACTAGAGGGACTGAGAAGACAAATTCAAAAGGCAAGGTTATAATTTATAATTTTGATAAGATATAACAAACGTTTGATATACTGAAAAACAAAAACAACAAAACTGTTCGTTTTGAACAGTTTTAGGGTGAAGAGAGAATTTTTTTGAATTCACAAAAACTTTTAAATTAACTTATTTCATATTTCAATTTTTTTGCATAAATTAGTTTATTATGTGTGTAATAATCTTTGAACCTTATTGAAATGTTTTATTTTAATTCATTACAATTCTGAAGATACTTCAAAATTATTAAACAGAACTAGTCAACCCATCTGACACACCTTACGCTCTACAAAGTAATAAAACCAGTTGTTTAATCGTTTATGTGAGTTTACAACTTGAAGAAAAAAAATCTGTTCGTTTGTTTTATAAATTTTTAATATCTCATGTAGGAATAAAATGAAATCTAGAATAAAACAAAAATTTGAATTTTTTTTTTAACGGGCAAAAAAAAAAAAATTTATCTCATATATAAAAACCATACCTACTAATTTATAATAGCTATATAATAAAGTAAGTAAATATATAATTACTGTATATATTTATTATATATAGTCTATAATAGATTTATTAGATTAATATAACGTATATATATAGTAATAATATATATTAAATAATAATAAGATAGAGGAGTGTTATATAATATAAGTAATTTTATATATTAGATATTATTAGTAGATATATAGTTATATAGTATATATAATATCTAATATATATACTATATTATATAGCAACCCAAGCACCCTTCTATTTATTTAAATAATAGTACATTCAAAAGCAGGAGTCGAAGCACAGGTGACTTGAACTGTTCCGAAGATGTCTTCTTTCTTGGAAGCGGTCGGACTAGTATAACGCTCCATCATTGTCTTCTACGCGCCTCTTGTCGATGTTCGTTCCTGACGCGAGGAAATTTTTCGTTTTTATTGCAATTCTCGCAACGGAGCATGTTGTGGCGGCCATTTCTCGCATCTGACTTTGTCGGGCTCCTGTAACCCCTGAGCACCCTGATCCTCTTACCCAAGGGTTCAACCACTAGATTATTTAAAAATGTAGCGAGTTCAAATCATATATCGACGGATTTGAAAATCTTCGAATGCTTCTTTCTGGAGCGCATCGACTGATGAAGCGTCTTACATGTCTACGGCCACGCTTTGTCGATGTTCGATCTGGCCGAGTGAAATTCAAAGTCTTTTATTGCAATTATCAACTTATTCTTGTGCCCGTGTCGGAGATGCTGATTTGGTTGGGAGCTCTGTAACCCAGGAGACAACCATCCAATGCCGTGTATGCCGCAAAGTTCTATATCCTTACTTTATATCTGTACCTTTTATTCAGACCATGTCACTATATCATTAGCCAGTAAGCATACCTTCATGTAACCCTAGCACGCTCAGACTATCTCTTGCATCCACGAAGTATTTAATGCACCAACCATCTCTCCATTCACACTTTCTACTAAATTCTGCATTCATCCTGTTCCCTTTTTATTCCACCAATATGCTAAATATTTGAACTCGACATTTGTTCCAGCTGCTCACCTATTTCACACCGAGGACTGTCTCACTCAAAACCATAACCTTACTATATTCTACGTTTCTGTTCAACCCTCACTTTACACACCAGAGCCAATCTCTCCCTATCCGCCAAAGCTATTTCAGATTCACCCACACTAACTGAAATCATATCGCAATATAATATGTAGACCCTCACTCTTTTTCATTCTCATTCTCTAAACTGTCTACAATTCACCTACCTCTGATTCTTCATACTATATATATATACTAGTATTATATATATATAATATATATATATTAAGTATATTATATATCTTATATATTATATATATTAGATAATATATTATATATAAGAGTATAATATAATATATTATAAGTTATATTAATATAAATAGTATATAATATATAATATATAATATAAATTTGGTTATATAGTATATATATATATATATATTATATAATTATATATACTATATAATTAGAGTAGAAAACTATATATGATATATATATATAGATAATATTATATATGTTAATATTCTTTTCAATTGAACATTCAGCCTGAGAAGGTTGGATGAGCCATAAAGAAAAATAATAATTTTCTCGCTCCGCTCAGCTCCAACTCCGACTATAGTTTCGGCACTGTTTGCTATGTCATTACTTTCTGCAATAATTAAAGAAACAAGAAATTATTTTTTTTTAAAATTTGGCCCGAATACCGTTTACGTTCATACTCACGGTCTTGGCTCTAATCGTCGTTTGGATCCGAACTAAGTTTCATGCACTCATGACAAATTTGTTTTAGTTACCGGTCTGTTTCTGTCAATAACTATTTCACCTCACAAAAATTAGGATTGACGTAACAAAGCTTACCAGAAAGCGACTCCGGTTTTAGCCGAACTCGTGCGAATTCCCATCCAAATTTAGGGTGCGCGGTTATTTGTTAAATATGGTGCTCAACACTGACATCTCAACCTCTATAAGTAAATAAGTTATAAAGACGATATATAAGCTATATGTCTTTTTATATAGGCTAGATTAAAAAAATCTTGTTACGTCGGTCAAAACTCCATTATACCGGAGATGTCAACTATAGGGGGCAATGACTAGAAATATATCATGAAACAATTAAAGCTATGTTGTTAAGGAACCAACTATTCTCTATGTGGTCTTTCGAAGTTGAATCTAGACTGAAATATAAAGTACAAATATTGACCTGTACTAATACTACTCATGAAAGCACTAAAATCGAGCTTACTCACGGTTACTCACTAGCATTTCAATGACTCATAACTGCTATCGCATCTAATTACTTATGCTAAGAGCTCTCTCAACTATAGACTTACTACTAGCTTTCTCACTCATTAATTATAGTTACTTCAATCTCTATCTAACTAAATAACTATGATATTATTAAATAAATAAAGTATACAATAATCAATAATAATCTATAATAATTAATAGTGTAATTAATAATGGTGTCTGTATGCTGTAAATATACATAATAGAGTAAATCAGTATTTTTACTAGAATCAATAGACAAATAATAATTTATTCAATAATGCTTCAAGAAATTTGAGAAAAATAATTTTAAATTAATTAAGATGAGATTTTAAGTATATCTATAATTTTCTCTCATATTGCTTCAAGAAATTTGAGAAAAATACATTTTAAATTATATTATGTAGATAAGGAAAATATTTAATAACCCAGGTAATCAATGAAGATGACACTAAGTAATATTAATAATATCGGTGTATTACTCACACTCAAATATCTAGTGTTGTTCTTTCTTGATCTACAGAAACATAGGCATTGAGTCAATCCTAATATATGTATAAGGATAGATTTCTTTTAGCTTATTTGTTTCTGGTGTGCTAATCAACAAAATTAATCATTCCTCGTATATATAAGGCAGATTTTCTCTCAATGCTTACAAGAAATTGGAGATAACAATTTTTTAAAAGGGCTCTAGCCTCTGCCCGTGAGAGGTGGTAACTGTAATAACAAAAATCTAGGAGAAAAGCTCTCTATAGGACAATGCTTCATAGAATCGACACGAATAGTCGAACCAGAGATTTCACCACGCAAACTGATTGCTTTGATACTTAGTTGAGGCTCAATATACAGAGCCTCAACCTCATCATCCAACCTACGAAGGGTTCTAACGAAATTTGGTTCAGTCGTAATCTGCATTATATATTATTCACTGAAAAAATATATCGTACAAAATTCCAGACTTAGGCTAAAGTTAAAAGTGCTTGAGCGATATTATCCAGCTGAATCAGTATAGGCTCCGATTAGGACTAAGGTTTCTGGAACTAATCTGAAATTTTCTTCTCTGGCAATTAACTTTTACACGTTAAATATTTTTTAAATATCATACAAAATATTCAGTTCCCCGGATCTGACTAAGGGTTCTGAACTATTTGAAAAGTTCGGCACGTCTTCTTGAAATAAAATTTTTATGTAAAAAAATAGTTTTCGTTAAATCCTTTTTCAAGTTATTTTAAACCATTTTCTGGAATGTTTTATAATCTTTTTCAGGAAATTTCCATTCTGTGACTTTGATATCCAGGTCCGGCTCCGCTCCGACTCAGAATTCGAATCCGATTAAGATTCTCGCTACCACATTTGAAATATTTGTTCATAGCGACATAACTAAAAAGAATATATATAAGTTATATTATCTAAAAGTAGTTTTATATGACTATGACATTTTAATAAAACTACAAAAGAGCTGACAACTGACCGAGAGGAGAACTAGAATTTTAATCGCTGACACAAAATTTCTAGACTAATTTACTAAATGTAAAAAATCCTCAGCTTCGCACAAATGAGGCGAGAATATTTGTAATAGAATATTCATACCTGAAAGAAAAAAGAGATGATTTTTAGGAGAAAATTTCATACCGAATATGACGACGCTCTCGCTCCAATACTGTTAAGGTTCAGAGAGGAGACATATTTAAGATGTATTATAGAGACTTACTTAGAGAGAGGCATAATTTTTACTTTTCTAAAACGATTTCGTGTGCTAAAAAAGTAATACTAGGGCACCAGCAGTACGAGACTCTGGATGAGGAAGCGAGAATTCGTATCCGAGCCGAACATGCAGGAGCGGATGAGAACTTATAAGAAGCTATCGTTGTAATATATTGACTCGGAAAAACAATACACACACACATTAATAAAAGTATCAACAAATTTGTTTGTTGCCGATAAAAAGAATATATTAGATCTTACAAGGTAGTCGGCAGCATAAAGATCCTACTCTCGTAAGCAGCTTCTTAACTTCCTCGTATTCTGTTCTTTAGACACATATATGCGTCTCTAAGTTTGTCTATGTGTGGTACAAACCATTTATTCTTAGTTTAAAAATTTTACAATGTAATAATTTAGTGATCTGAAAATATATAGCAAATACTCACTACGTATAAGGGCGTTACTTGTAACTGCTACTTCCATATTAACTGGAGTGATACATCTCAGTGCTACCTGATTCGAAGCCGGCGTAATGACGTGTTGCTACCTCAGCGCCGAGGCTCAGGAAAACACTGATCGGTTGCACGGGCATGACTAGTGACGTGAATTATTACTCATAAAAAAGTATAGTTAGTGTGTGAAAAAATATAATGCTATTACACTGGCTCCGCTACGCGCCTAATATCGTAGCTCTAGTCCGTATGGACATACTATCTAGCTTAGCCGTATTCTGTAACTAAATAGTCGTAATGGGAAATTGCGCTCTATAGTATTATCAGAGCGTAGAGGGCACTTCGCATTGCTTTGCTAGTCCGTCATAAGTCGACTAGTGTGTACGCTCCAGACGTCGGACCAGGGATCGACTCCGGCCGGTCGGCTCCGGCGCGGCTCACGTACAGCACATAGACTGTTGCGTGCAGCCCCTACGCGGATGTGCACAGTGTGCACTCAAGGTAAGAGAGGGTTGCCGCGCTTTTGCTTCCGCAATTTTTGATGATAATATGAGAGACGTAAGAAAATAGACTCTCAACCCTTAGTTAAGCAGATGCTCTAGTATGCTGCTATACACTAAAGAGATACTATCAGTTATTGCCTCCTCTTTAAGTTTCTCTCAGACTTCACTCAAATAACTCGAGTCTAATGATTAAAAGCTACAGACAGAACTGATATAGTCATGTATTCATTTATTGCTTACTTGCGTTTCCTCTGTGTTCACATGCTAATGCAGCATATTGATAACAGAATAATGGACCTTTATTTTTGTTTAGTCATAAAATTAAAGTTGAAGAACATACGAGTATACTGTATATCTGTAACTCAGAGAAAAAGAGTATGATAATTCTAAATTCGAATAAAATAAGTTAATAACATTTAGAAATAAAACATAAAGGGATTGTCTTTTGAGTTATTTTTGACGTAACTTTTTATTATGTAACTACGCTTTTCAAGTATATCAGTCTTTGAATTTATTTTTTTATGGTGTTACCTTAGATTTATCAATATCTTATTTTGGTAATAAATATTATAATATTTTTATATTTTTAATATATTGTTTTATATTTTTTTTAATATAATGTATTTAGATTATTTTTGTATTTGTGACTTTTAATTTCTTTTTGTTTGTCAACTTAATATCTATTTAATTTTATATTATTTATAAAAACAATTTTTTTTATTTATATATAACAATATTATATATATAGGTTATAATTATGTTATTTTTCATAATAGCAATTCTCAATTCATCAGGCAATTTAGAAAAATAAAGTAGGTCATTGAAAATTATTGTTATTATATTGATATTTATTTTATCTAAAGACTATATATTAATAATAGTGCTAATACATAGTTGACGAGTTTAAAAAATTCAACTTTTATAAAATTTAAATTATTTTCTCATTATGGGTGTCGAACAAATAAATATGATTATATGATTTGTTAAAATTCCTGTAATCCTATTTCTTTATTAATTATTTTATTAATAAAAAAAATATACATAGAATTTATTAGATACACTTTTGTTTTTCATAAATTAGTCATTATGCCTTTTTTAACTTCTTCAATTTTTATCTTACTTTATTTTCAATAAAAAATTTAAAGCTATTTTTATAAAGAAATATTTACATAACAGGAAAAAATAATTGACTATTCCTTTTCTTAATAGAAGAAAAGAAGAGTAAGAAGATAATAGTAAAGTAATTAGTCGAATGAGACGAAGAAGACCTGATTAATGACAAATAACCTTATGCCAAGTTTTTTGGGGTGAGAAGACTAAGAAAGAAAAGATAGAAGGTATAAAGAAAGCAGTAACAACGAAAACTCATACATCAAAATGGAGAAGAAGTGATTGAATATGATTATATTAGTACATAAGCATGAGTCGGCCCACCTTGAATAAGTACTAATAAATAATAATATTAAATTTTTATTCTATATATTTAAATATATCACTACTTATAATATAATATATCATATATATATAATTTAAGCTTAATGATATAATCTCTCTTTATGAGTAATCTTGGTATAAAAGTACTATATTTAACAATCACTCATACATCATCATAATACTCTTATTGTAGCTATAAGCCTACGTATTATTTACGCTCTTACAGTATTCATACTCTATGATTTATCTCCTAATTATTACTTATATAAGCAAGTATAGGTGCTATACTATATATATATAGTTGACGTATATAATGAGCAAGAGTGTTGCCATAAATTAGTTTTTTTATTACTATGCTATACTAGACGCAAGAAAAGTGTGGAATATATTTTTTTAAATATTCATTATTTATATATTATTATTTCATACTATTTATTATAATAGGGGGTTCTCGAAGCTCGACGGTATAATTAGGGACAGTAATATGGGGGTGAGAATTGATAGTATCATTACCTACTAGCTATCTATGTTCATATACTATATATAAGTTATCATATAGTAGCTCATATGATGAAATTACCCCTCGTGACTCTATGTATATATACATAATTCTTTGTCGTTTTACCCCTTGGGATATCTTTTAGTTGAAAAATATATTACTCGACATTTAAATCAAGTGGATAATAATACTTTAAACGTATTCTCATATTACGTTACGCTCGATTAGTAGAAGCTCCTTAGTCTTATATATGTGATCTTCTTATATCATATAATATAAAAATTATCGTATTTATCACACAGATTTTCTAACATATTTATTTATACTCAATATATATATTGTATAAATTTTATCAAAATAATTAAGTCGTTAATTAATTTATCTATAATTTATTTTTTTATATATTATTTATGTTTAATAAATAAATACTTCATAATGTAAATAAATAATATAATTTTTATTTATATTTATTCCTAGATGTTATTAGCTTTAGTTATTTGATTTTTTATTATATTTATTATGATTGTGAAACTATGCAATGTATGTCTTTCTCACTAGGTGATAATATATATATATATATATAAGTATATATATATAGGGATTGGTAATATACCTTAATATATATATATATTATAATATATATTATATTATATTAATATATTATATATATATATATACATTAGAATAGTTTCTCTCACATAATACAATATTCTTAGTTAGGTGTTACCGTTTTTCTTCTGAATACTTTCGATAATGTAACTACCTTCAGTTATATATAGTAAATTAACAATAAAATTAATAAATTAAAAATAATAAAATTAAAATACATAAAAATGTAAATAAATATTAACAAATTACATAATAAATAAATAGATATATAATAAATTAAATAAATAAGTAAATAAATAAATTAAATAAATAATGGATAAATAAATAGCAAAGAAAAATTTATATAATCTTTAAATATCTTTAATATAATTGATTTTTAAAATTTAAAGAAAGCATTATCTTATTTCTTTTCTAGTGACAGCATATTTTCTTGCTCCTTCAGAATTTCCTATATTTTGATGGACCAATCAAGGAAAAGTTTTTATATTGTCTACAAATTTTCTCAAAATTACCGCTTATATATATATATATATATATATATATTGAATTATATATATATATTATATATAATTATATATAATAATATATATATTATATATTTATTATATATATATATATATATACTATATATATATATATATATATATATATATATATATATATATATATATATATATATATAATATGTTGTATTATATATATATATATATATATATATAATATTTATATATAATATATATATATAGATGATATATAGATATATAGTAATATTATATATATATTATATAATATATTATATATATATATATAATATATAGATATATATATTATATATATATATATAATATACTATATATATTATATATATATATATTATATATATTATATATATATATTATATATATATACTATATATATATATATATATATTGAATTGTGATTAAATTTATTAATAAATATATTTAAAATATGACTATTACCATTAGACGAAGAAGGCGAAAGTACTAAAAAATGATGAATTCAAAACTATTTCACAATATTCAAGTAGTCTAAACTACTACTACTGTAGGTGGTAGACGGTAGTAGAGTCTCGAAAATTTCTTCTTATTATTGATTGAAGTAGTTTAACCAAAAATTTAATAAATAGTCTGTAAGTTAGGTTTTATATGGATGCTTCATAGCAACCGTAAGAAGAACTAAGACTAAGACTACTAGAATATAGAGACAGTAAGAAGCCACATGGGCCCTATCCGAGGACTGTCCTCTCAGTCAAACCACACCCAACATGCTCTGCAAATCCACTCAAAGCACTACCTATGGACTTGTCAATTTGTTATGTTAACTGACCAATCACCTAATTTGGTACTAGTCAAAAACTAATCATATATGATTATAATAAATATGATCAATTATCTCGTCCATGTAATTAAATAAAACTACTAAACCAATAAGATACACTCAATTTAGCCATATATTGCATATAAAACAATATTTCTGCATTATTAATATATACACTATAAAAACCCTGACCAAGTTGGGGAATCTGTCGAATATATATATATGGATAACCCTATCTAATTCATCCATAAATGAATCTAACCGTTTCTTAAAATGCTTTAGTGACAATCGAGTCCACATAACTTCAATAATCTTCTCTCTGGCAGACTATTCCTAAAATAATATTTACTACAAAACCCTATAATTTACTAGAATGTGCATTACTTTTCTTATGATACTCATATACAAATAGTTAGGGTGCATTGCTTTACTATACTTAATTTTATCTATATTATGCCCCTACTGGTCACAAACTGTCCCCTAAACTATCAGTTTCAGGTAGTAATATATTTGGGTGTGAAAGTCCAGTCTGCGATGACAACTTTTCTAAAAAAAAATTTGTGATAAGCGTTATAGCTGTTAAGTACTTGCGAAAACATTTGGGAATAAATGAACGTCGGCATTATGATTAACTTATGTGTATTTTGATTCTCGTCTAGCCGGCTTTGCCTTCACGATTTTTATATTAGTTAAATCTAAAACCTTATATAATGCCAATACCTTATTTTGAACGTAGAGACTGAGTAAACATTCTAGTCAACTTTCTGTCATAAGTTTTGATGATATTTACCAAACACAATACGTTATCAACATTAAATACACAAAAGTCTTGGAGGAACGACGATTGCTAAACAATATCAATATTGTCCGAAAAGAATCAGCCAAATAATGAGACCGGCACGTAACTTGTCTTTTTCTCCCGAATAGAGCCTGTGTCATTGAGCTCATTCTGTAACTCCAACGAATACATTACTATGGATAGCAAAATGGAAATAAATTGCCACTAAGCTTACTACTATATTTTACGAAACATCGATACTACATATAGAATAATAACAGTGCATATAATATAGTGTGGTGATAATATGTATAGCTCCCTCTCTACTCTCTGTGTGTAATAGATTATATATATTATATATACTGTGAGTGGTGAGGTCATATGTGCTCGACTCTCTCTACTTCTGAGATATATATACTATGACATAACTGTATGCTCACTCTCATATATATCTCATGTATTATATTAATTATATATAATATATTATATGTATATTATATAATATATTATTATTATAGGTGTGAGTAGAGGGTTATGATACTCCATCTCTCAGGTATTATTGGACTTGATATATATGTTTAATAACCCAATAATGAATAGGGTACATGTTTATATATATAATATTATATTATTTAATAATTATTACATAAAATATCAATTCATAACTAAAATATATATTTATATATTAATTGAGATATTATAAGGGCTATCACTCCCCAACCCATCCTTGATATATATACAGGGATATATATATTAATATTTTTTATATTGATAATATATTACTTACTTTTATATAGTTGTATATACTATAATTGTATATATATTCTAAGGGGACTGGTACTATTATAATATTAATACTATACGGGTTATACCTAATAATATACTAGTATATACATCGATATCCATAACTAATACTGGAACTATACTAACTATTTGGAATAGTAGTAAGGTAGTGGTTATTACTATAACTGTATATCTTATTATAATCATATTAATATTATTTTCCTTGCCCTTTCTACTTTCTTATATCCTCTCTTTCTCTTTTGCCCAAGACGGGTAGGTTATACGTGATCGTAGTCATGCATTATACGGTAATTAAAAAGTAAGAGCAAGTAGCAGAAATATGGCAATAAGTCAAATATACGCCGTGCATAAATGGCGCCAGCCTGTTACCGTCACCCTCCTCAGTGTACTCCATTACATTAGATATGCTGAAACTATCATGGTCACAAAGACAGAAACAACTATACCACACTTTTTAAGAAGCTTTCAATGCCTCCTCCTCTGCGCGGCGGACCCTACACTATTGTCCTCATAAATAGCGTCTATAATTTAAAGGTAATTCATCCCTTAGTGCCATGATTGTCTGACGATAGGCCAGTATCCCCCATTAACAAAACTGACCCTGCACATTCATTTCCTATTATATGAGGGCATCGGGCTTATTCTCGTTCTCCTAACATCCTAATATAGGGTTATACTCCCCTCTATTTGATTAACACATAGACCCACATCATCAACAATCTCTCTCTACCTTAAGCAGAGCGCAGTTCGGTCAATACCCGAATCTCTCAATCCATCATTCTCTTTTATCGTAAATTCTAACTTCCAGACATTGGATCTCGGTTCGCAACACACTTTTCTGCCTACTTTATCATCTGCATTCAAGCTCATATATAACAAACGATACTATCATTCTAATTTTCTCTCCACATGTTACTAGCCACCATTATCTAATACTTATTACTTTACAATTTGTAATTCATCTCATTTTTACCATTGCTTCACTCCACACAAACATCATTCTAATACGTTTCACTCAATTTTTATCAATTATATCTTTTATACCACCTAGCATGCCCCTATAAGATTGTCTTCATCTGAAACTTATATTGACTGTTAAGATTTCTATACCTTCTTATTCCAGACACTTACATACATGTCACTTCACTACTTATACAATATAACACATATAGGTAACAACATACCCTTCATATGTTTACCTCCAATTAGAGATCCACCACTGTACCCTTACACTTTACAAAACTCGAATTTTAATTTTGCTGGATAGAGATTCATAGGTCTGTGCACACAAGACTTTCCTACTACATCATGCATTTCATCCTAAGTCCCGCTATTTCTTATTTATCCAAAACACATACCCCTAAATATTTATAAAACTCATAGAGACACCATGCCTTCCAGCTGCCTCACCATCTTAAATTACAATATTATAAAATAAAAATAAACTTCACATCTGAGGACTATGTCCTCACTCAAAAAACACATTAACCTATCTGTATACTCTTATTTACGTTTACTTTACAAACCCCTTCCTTTTAATCACACTACTCCCTTGCCAAATTCTACTTATCATACCAATTCCTTTTCTTCAAACTCTCTTCAAGGATTTCTCGTGACCACACAAACCCCATAAGTCAATCCGCACCTTAAATAAATAGTAGATGGGACACCTCCACTCAATCTCCAATCTCTCTGCATTCTAACACTTTCCTGCCCCCTCACCTCAGAATGTCATTATCAATAAACCATATTAATACAGTTTATATAACAAATTTTGTATTTTAATAACTCAAGAGACATAACACTCAAACTGTCTGATCTCACTCTCGTCTGATAATCCGCCTTAATCATGGTCACTTTACTTAGACCACATTATATTCTACACACGCTTCACGTATCCGCTACTTATATAACATTACTTTTGATTCAATTGAGAAGCCTAGCCACCAATCACCTATTATATTTCTTAATCAACTGCTATAATATACGTCTTACCATCATTTAAACTCTGTATCTAATGCGCCTGCTTGTGCTCCAATTCCATATAAAACCTAATACCAGAATGTATATTATTTCTTCTCTCTGTCAATATTTCCTACAATCATTTTGTGTTCAATGTGTAAGATTTGCTCACATTCCTCATACCACTCCTGGAAGTACTACCTCCTCTTGTTCATTTCACCAATTACTGTACCGTTCAGACACTCAGACGTGACGCAACTTTCTCTCTCGACTTACATGTAATACAATACCCAGTCATTATTAACCTTCCCGTTACCACACTCTCTCAATTAAACTTATTCCCCTATGATATTGTACTCCTCATGTTCCCTTTCTCCCTTGATGCCCTCTATTCGTTAATATTAGTGATATCGCTACATATTACTCCGCTCTCCTGCGGCGTGTCTCCAATTGGAACTCATTATTACCTCTCGATTAATGCGCATTTATTTACTACAGCTTCCTAATCCAATTCATTATATATATGTGTATAATAATATATATGGTATATATTAGGGTATATAATATATAGTATATTATAGTAGGTATACAGTAAGGAAGTACTCATGTGGTTGATATATATAGTTAGTTATATATATATACATAGTATTTTATGTTATATGTTATGTTAATAGTATATATACTATATATACTTAAATTTATATATGATTATATATTTGTATATGCAATAAAATTTATATTAGAGTATATATATTAATATATATACTATAATATATATATGATAGTTGATATTGTTTTAGGATTTCATTTTTAAATATCTTCAATTTATTTTAATATCATGAGTAAATAAAGTGAAGGTAAATAGCTCTGAAAAGGTAATTTAATTTTTTTTTTATTATGTCTTCTTTTTATTATTCATTTATTCTAGTTCTCAAATCTCCAGGTTACTATGACATTCAATTAATTTTTCTTATCTTACGTTTGAGTAAGTAGATCGTACTTTCTCTTCGTCATTTATTCATTGCTCTTTCTCGAGCTTTGAAGATTTTTATTAGTCTTTCTAAATTGTACTCCAAATTTTTATACATTAATCACACACTAAACTAAATTACAACTAATCATATACATTTAATTATCATTATAGTTTTATAATATATATTATATATATAATATAATTTAATATAATTATTATATTTAGATTAAGAATTATAATATTATTATTATAATATATTAATAAAATATATATATATTTTAATATATTGATTGAATTTTAATATAATATTAATAATATATCTTTTAAAGTTTATAATATATAATTAATATATTAATATTATATATATTATATAATTTTTATATAATTATATATGTATTTATATAATATTTTATATTCATATATAATTTTAATATTATTAATTATATATTTAATATATTTATATTTTTATAATATTATATTAATATATGTTTAATAATTATAATGTTTAAATAATATTATAGTAGATCTATGTTTATATGACTATATTGTTATTATATTATATGATTATATATATATTATAAGTTATTATTATATTAATAAATAGATGGTATATATATAAATTAATATAAAATAAGTTTGATTAGGTTATAGTGATATATGAGTATATATATATAATTTATTAATATATGTTATATAATAATTTAGTTATATAATAATTTATATATTTCCTAGTATAAGCGTCATTCATGAAATATCGGAGAGTAACATATTTTTTGCTTTTTTGCAAAAAAGATTTAGTATATATATATATATATTATATATTATTAATATATATTAACTATAGAATAATTATTTTGTATTAGTAATATATTATTAGGTTTGAGGATGATACTATACTATCTATTATATAATATATATAATATATATATATATTTAGTGAGTTTTTTTGTTATAAATTTATAATATATTAATATATATGTATGGTTAATGGTATATAGACTCGGTAGTTATGTATATGTAATTGGT
>JABUQX010023183.1:30000-39987 GCA_015478945.1 Trachelipus rathkii | reverse complement strand
CCCGATAATCATAATACGGGAAGGGTTTTTGCAGTCGAATTTGTGGTTTTGGATCACTGTTTACGAACTGGATGTCAACTACTCTCGAATTTGATATTTGCCGAACTTTTCAACAAACTTTTAATCAGTCGAATATTCGAACACCGCATATGTTGATGGGTCAATTATGGCGAATGTTTGTATTTCGGTCCTAGTTTGTCATACACGAAGTGCTTTCCATAGCTTGTTGGGAAAATGACAAATCAAAAAATGTTTCGTCTTAAAAAGTTCTCTGAATAATTCGTCGAATACCGAACATGTGTGGCCGCCTTAGCCTTATGGTACTCTATTTCTTCCTTCCCTCGCATTTAATGATTCAGTCAACAATTATTTATATTACAACCTGGGGGGGAAGAGTTAGGAAGAGAAACGAACCATCATTTCACTGTCAAGAATTTAACTTGAAATGGCCTCCCTGAGAAACTTAGAATTTGGGTGTTCCAAGTAACCCCCATTGAAGTTTTGTCACCTTACAACAGTTATGGACCCTCCTTGAATATATACACCAGAACGAACACATAAATGGCATGTGAACTATACTGAAAGCATGCTACCTCCTGACTTTTTACCTTCTTACCCCCAAATTTTTAGATTTCACTGGCAAACATAGAAAATTTTTTTAATTGAAGTACAGAAAAGAGATACAATTGACCCGTTTACCGGTATTATATATTATATATTATATATAGTAATATTTTATATATATATATATACGTATATATATATATATATATATATATTTCCGGTATAATTTTCTTTATACAGGAACTCGTTTGGTTATGATATCCGTGCGCAAAATGAATAAGGTTCATCGACTTTTCGAAGACTGCAATCATGGACAGGATGAGGGACTCATCGGTGGCTACAATGTTTATCTATAATTGGTCAATTGGAAGAGAGGCGTAAATGAGACTACGCGCATATGAAATTAATTTTACTAAGTATACCTTATATACATGTTCATCAATATTAATATATATTATATTTATATATATAATATGTTTCAATAAATAAATGTTGAATACAGAAGTCACATTCCTTTTAATAACCGTTTTCAATAAATAAATATTATTCTCCTTTAATAAAAATATTGCGTTGCAATGAATATCAGTAATTGTCAATTTTTATTTACAACAATGGAATCTTCTTAAATGTAATATAAATATTCATAAACATTTAAATAGAATTTCGAGTCTATAAATAAGCTTGGAGAGGGCGTGGTTTCATGAATTACTTTAAATACACTTTGCATGAGAGAGAGATAATAAATAGCTTGAATATGGAAATATTCTTTAAACGTAGATACGTGATTCTTCACAAATAGTCTTTTTCATAAATCATTTAATCTTGTAGAATAATAACAATTATTCTTCTTCGTAGAATATATCATACAATATGATAAGGAAAATACAAACTTACTGTGTTACAGCAACAATAGAATTATGGAACAACGATGCGGTCACTTGCTAGACCAAAGGAAATATTAAGCTTGTTATAAGCATAGAATCAAAGTAAATAATTATTAGGAATGACTTCACTTGATAAATGGAATAATGAACTTGTAAAATATTATCACTCGAGTTATCTCAATCATTAGATTAACTCTTAAATGCTAAAATCACAACAATCACTTTCTGCGTAGCAGCAGTCTTTTGACACAACTCTCTCATATGAAACCAGCGACAGACTCTTCCGAATGCTACGGTACATTCTATCTTATACTACAATATTTCAGGGCTTACCAACTTGTGGCGCGCTTGCCCTCAAACCTAAATACTATTTATACAACTTTTAATGTAATTTGTATGCTTCTGTTTTTCTCTTTAAATATACAAGTAAAATATATAATGTATATAATTTACGCGGGTATAGAATACCCTCCCCTCCGAGGAAGGAATTTTATCTTATAAAATTCTATGATATTCTGTACATGATTCTGAATAAAAACAAAGCATTTAAATTCCATTCTAATTACTTTTCCTACAACATAGAAATACTAAGTCATAGAAACAAATCAACCTTCTTCCAAAATTTCCCGATTTCATTTTCATAACGATCAGATAAGCGTTTCGGGGAGGTATGAGACATCAATAAAAAAAAAATAAAAAAAAAAATATATAAATTCTAAACTAAAATATATCCATCATCTGCAGCTCTCAATCGAAACATCTACCCATTAAAAATGACCCAGCCTAGTTGCAATTGAAAAACTTCAATCGAAAAATCAGAAGAAACCTGAAAAAAAATTATTTCCGAAATGAAAATTGTAACGGTTGGAAGAACCTGAAGGATTGTTAAGGAATTCATACGTAAAGGCCGTTATGGATAGGAGCCCTTACTCTGTCATTAGGAAGAACGAAGCCAAACCGAGGACTCTCCTTGGCCGAGGTCCCTAAATAGCTGATTTAAATGGGGATTTGTAACTAATACTAATCAGAAAGCTGTCAGGTTCTCCGACTAATCGAATACTATCTTAACTATGAAATATGAACAGAAACTTTCATAATAAGATTATTATTAAAATACCAGAAAATGACCGATTGGAAACCAACGTACGTTAACTGAAAGAAAAGTATTCCTCTGTAAGCGATGGTATGAACTAACCTGATTGAAGTCCATTTAGTCAGTCATTCTGAAACGAATGGATCTAATAAGGAAAGAATGAATATCGAAATATGTATATGATTTTCATATCAATGTAATTGTTGATAATAAACTAATTTTATTTGCACTTCATGGATTAAATATTGTTGTATGAGTGGTCCCAACATGACATTTAACTATCTTCTCATCTGAGATAAACTTTTCCTTTCTATCATTATACCTCATTATTGAGCCAATGAACTTACTTACATTGAAAGATTTTGTTTTAATAACAGGAATTTCCTGTAATTTGTGTTAATAAGAAAATAAAAGTATCCCAAAAGTAATATGTCAGCAATAACTTGAGAATTGTCCGCTATGATTGCAAGATCTTCTCGCCTAAAATTCCCACTTTGCAAAAACAAAATGATATAAGATAAATCTGTTTCTCTCCAAATAATTAATCCTACACAAACCTATCACTTTAGCTACGTCCTATCCCAACGCATTATGGAGTTTCTTAGGTAAAATCCTAGAAGAAGTTCCTTTATATTTTTTAGTATATTACACTAACACTATTCCACTAGATAATATCCTTATCCAGAGCTCATTTTACTAACGTTGTCTTGGTTCATTAAATTCTGTATCGTTGTTCATATTTCTAAATTCTCTTAGCGATTCTCTCGTAAATCTAAATATCGTACGATGCTTAAAATCTTTTAGTTCTTCATGACTTGGTTGGAAAACTATTAAAAATTTATACTTGATAAAAAGTTGTAGATGATTATTAATCTACATCATTATAAAGGTAAGCGTTATGTAGCAATACTAAAACGACCAATGTTGACTTTCCCCTATATGTCTCATCCCGTAAGTGCTGTTCAAAAGCATCAGTCATATGTTGAAACGAAAGGAAATATGGGCCTCCAAATCATTACCTTAACAATTGGACATAATGCCCCGCATGATAATTTATCTATTAATTAAGGGTTACAGACATCCACGTTAGCTGACTTTGCAGATCAAGGTGTAACGTGCAATGTAATAAATGCAAATTTCTAACAAGAATTAATTATGTAATAAAATATAAAAAGATTGAACAAATAAATACAGAAGAGAAAACCTATACTCCCCTCAAGGTCGTATCCGGACAGAGTTTATGCGATCGGTGTGTTAATGGTCGTAAATACTATAACCTTATGAAAATGCATAGCAAGGGTGGCTATTATGAAACACTCAAATGTCGGATGAAGTTGAAAATAGGGACAGATTCAACATACCTCGAATGAGGGAAATCTTAAACTCGAGTAAATGTATTTTAGAACCTTGTTAATTAACAAGAACCGAAGTGGTCCCAGATGATATCAGTGGCACCCTGTAAAGGCCCCCAAACACTGACTATGCGGGATTGGGTTACTTAATACATCGGTGCGCTTTTGGAAATGTTCCCCTGAACTCGGGTGAAACGAAGGACACTTCTTTAACAAAATTGTAGGACAAGCTTTGAAAAGCTTTCCGAAAATGTTGGTCACCCACCGAATTAAACGTCTTATTCTTTTACTATCTAAGTGCATCTTCTATAATCTCACCCATGTGTGTCCAGCTCCCTACAGCTAGCCATATGAATTGAGATTAAAACAGGTATAGAGAAATTGAAGAGAGATTGGGCCATTTCTATTACGTACTGCATCCCTTTGTAACGTATATAAAATTATTCCTGATCAACTCATCAGAGTATAACTGAAACCTTGTTTCCTTTTTCTTTAATAAAACTTAGTCAACATAAGGAGCTAATCTTTCACATTTTTCTTGCTCTGCTTTAATTACCTCGAACGTAAGATTAAATAACTTCTTGGAACGGGGAACGATCGTATTTCTTTAAAGATCGAGTGAAGATGTTGCGGAAAAGATAAAAATAATATTTTAAATATTAGTAAATTTATTTTAACTGAAGGTATGGTGGATTTCAAATTTTTAAAAAAATATTCTTTTTAAAATGAACTTTAGAGGTTACGATTATTAGAAAATTTATAAGCTCTATTTAGGGGCTGCTCATTAATTGGTTTTAAAATGAACTTTAGAGGTATTTCAGGTTGTGAAGCTAAAGCTTACAAGCACTACATCCAAATAGTTACGATTAATAGAAAATTGGTAAGCTCTCCTTAGGGGCTGATCATTAATTACGAGAGGGAGGAGGGAATCTTTGATTGTGTTTTGAAATGTTACAAAGGGGTTAGGGATCAACATTTCTGGAGTTAAGTAACTCAACAAAGCGAGATTTTTTTTAAAGCCTACATGGTTTACGCGGGATTAAATTAAAATATAAAAAATATATATATTCTGATTAGTTTATTAAATAAAACCGATGTCAATATTGAAAAGACAAATTTCAGTGTTCCGGAGAAACATTAGGAGACATTTGGTCAACTATGTCTATAGACAATTATTCCGTTAAAGCAAAATATTTTCACCCAGATCAATTTGAAATATCACAAAGCAGTTTGCAAATATAACATGACTTGGCATTCAAGGCACTTGCAGAAGAGTCAATATTTTACACAAATCATATATATATATATATATATATATTATATATATATATATATATAATATATTATATATATATATATATATATATATATATATATATATATATATATATATATATTATATATTATATTATATATATATATATAATATTATATATATTAATATATAAATATAATATATAATATATATATATATATAATAATATATTATATATATTATTAATATATATATATATAAATATATATATATAATATATATATAATATATATTATATATATATATATATATATAATATTATATATATAATTATTATATATATATATATATATATTATATATATATAATAATTATATATATATATAATATATATATATTTATATATATTATATATATAACAGAACTTGGGCATTCAAGACACTGGCAGAAGAGTCAATATTTTATTTATATTATATATAATATAATATATTATATATATATATATATATATATATATATATATAATATATATATATATATAATATATATTTATATATATATATAATATATATATAATTAATATATATATATTATATATATATAATATAATTATATATATATATATATATATATATTATATATTATATTATATATATATATATATAAACATGAAAAATTAGTCCCATAAATGGCAAGAAGAGTCAATATTTTACACAATCATATATAATATATATATTATATATTATATAATATATATATATATATATATATATATATATATATATATATATATTATATATATATAATATATATATATATATATATATAATATATATATAATATATATATATATATATATATTGATTCATTATGCCAACAAGCAAGTGATTATTTCAAACTATTTCCCTAAAAAATTTCTACTAATTAGACATGCAAGTAATCTCGCGTACCATGATTTCCCAACCCAAACCCGAAAGTTCAGATCGAATTATATATTTCTCATCATTTTTTGTTAATTTGTCAATGTCTAAGAATATGTTTCAGACAACTAATTGCTTCTTGAGACCTTAACTGTCCTGGTATTTAGAATCACCTCTTAAATGATCTTTTGCAAAAATTTATACCATACGACAATATCCAGATTATCTGTACATATGAAAATGTATGCAAGAAGAGTGAACAGAATGAACCAGAATGAGATAAAAAAACTAAAAGGTAGCTGCAAAAAGGAAATATAAACTCCTTTTAGTTTTGAGTAATGAATTAATGAAGATTCGTCAGGTCTCGATGCCAATAACTGGTTCCCGAGTAACAAGAGACTTGCTATTTCCAGAGAAGAACGTCTTTCAACCGCATAGAAGTACGGTTTACTCATTCGTAAAATTTTGTTTCTATCTCTTCACACAACTTGTACACAATATAACTTTCATAATGATATTAGTATAAAAACTTGAACTAAATATGAATCATAAACAAGTTGTAATAAAAAAGAAATACTTTTATTTTTAACCTTTTTAAATTAAAAGAGAGGGGATGTTGTTAGTAAGCAGCGTTACCTAATTATCAAGGCGTCGGGGTTTGAACTTGTTACAGGCACATTATAAGGAAATAGGGGAGGTTATAAAAAATATCTAAATTTGATCAAAAGATCGAAACAATCTATGAGCCGGAGTCGTGGAGCCGGAAAAAGAGGAAATTTTTTTTGAGGGACTGGAGCCAGAGCCGGAATCTTTGGGAGGCCTGGAGATGGAGCCAGAGTCGGAGCTAAAATTTTATTGAAGCAGAAGTCGGAGCCGCAAAAGAAGGCGCTGCTCCGGCTCCGGTAAGTACAAAATTAAGTAATTATTAAATTTACTGCTACAGGATATATATATATATATATATATATATATATATATATATATAAAATATATATATATATATATAATATTATATTATATATATATAATATATATATATATATATATTATATATATACTATATATATATATTTACAGTTATCACCACCGCTTCACGGCAAAGCCCTATTCAAGGAGGGGGTGTTAAAATAAAAAAACTTTCAACTAAGCCAAATTACGCAGATGAGCAAAGACGCGGGCCTTAAAGTGAGGGAGATTAAATTGAGTAGGAAACACAGAAGATTGAAAGAAATTCCACAGAACAGAGGTGGCAGGAAAGAAGGGAGGCACCGCAGCGAACTAGTCGAAGTTGCTAATATCAACACAAAACTCATGTGCCGACACAGCACCCCTTGTGCTACATGGGCGCTTAAAGGGTGGTGGTACGCGAGTGGGAAGTTCCCTCGAGCACTTGGGCCGCTACGGTACCTATGAAAAGAGATAAAGCACCAACATCCCGCCGCAAAGATAGAGGGTCAAGTGAACTAGAAATAAACGGACAGTTTATAAGTCTTTTTGCCTTTGACTCGACCCTATCCAAAAGCCGGGTGAAACCTGAGCCCCCCCAGATATGAGAGCAGTACTCCATACAAGGCGGATGAGGCCCTTGTATAACTTGGAGTAACTTGAGAAGTGGAAAAAAAGTCTCGCAGTCTAACAGAACTCCCAGTGCTTGGTGGCCGCCTAGCAACCGTTGTGATGTGAAGTTTTCAAGACATTTTTTTGTTATGTTAAGGCCAAGGATGTTATATTTCAACAGGAGAGACGAGAGAGAACCGTCGGGAAAGAGATAGCGAAAGTTTTAGAAGGTGTCTTAGAGAGTGAGATTTGAAGAAGTTGAGTTTTTAAAGAATTTAATTCACAAGGTTCAGACGACGCCACCCGGAAACTATCCAGTGATCAGCAGAGAATAGAATCGGAAAGATTAAAACGAAGAGGCAATTCTAGAAGTAAAGAGGGAGCAGAATTGAAATGAGTTGAATAATGAATAGTCGAGTCTCGGCATTATGAGTGAATAGAGTTTAGATGTCAGGTTGAGAAATCATTAATTGAAAGTAGGAATAAAGTAGGAGATAAGACAGAACCCTGAGGAACACCACAAGACAGAAAGGAAGAAGAAGTCGCCCCGATCAACAACAGCCGATATTGAGCGATTTGAAAGAAAACTAGGACATATAAGTAAGCAAAGAGAAGGAGAAAACCCAAAGGAGGGGATGCTTGGAGAGCTGTGAACGCGGCCATACCCGCGTCAAATGCTTGGATATGGTCAAGCGGCCAGCCGCGCCAATGTCTCCCTTCCGTAGTTTCCTAAGGCGGAAAACCAAAATTCGGTTAAATAGGAAAGTATATCACCAGTAGACCTTGAACGCGAAAGCCGTACTGGCGATCGAAAAAAGAGATTGAGATTCCAGATTGGGTCAAAAATAGTAGAGTGAGAGTAAGAAGGGTCAAAGATCTTAAAGATTGAACACAGCAGATGAGAGCTATAGGCGAAGTTAGAAGGAATCAGAGCGGCTTCCTTTTTCGGAAATAGGTTGGACATGTTAGACGTGCTATCAACACTGAGGGAAAGTGTTAGTATTGAGACATAGAGAGTATGGTTGAACGAGGGGAGGTGGCCAGCACCGAAGCACACTCCTCCAAAATACTAGGGGGAGGAATGCCATCCGGGCGGCCCTCCTTCCTAAAGCTTTCATAGATCTCAGGAGCCCAAGCACCCGATCAAATGTAATCACAAGCAAAGACATAGGACACCTGAGAGGAGAAGGTGCGAGGAGGAGGAATGCCAGAAACGTCCAGGGTTGAGTTAGAGGAAAATAGGAGGCGAAGAGATTGGCCTTATTCAGTTGAGAGAGTTACACAGAAACCGTCAGAACGGATAAGAGGGAAAAGGCAGATTTACAGAAATTGTTAGAGAATGTTTTTGGCAGGAGGCCAGAAAGATTTATCAGTATGGAGAACCAAAGGAAGGTATTAGCGCACCTTCTTTGATGAAAGGCCGCTATTGCTCGGTCGAAGAGTATCCCGCCAACGATTTCTAGCTGAGTGGGAAAATTAGCGAGAGTGATAGTAGAACGAGAATTTTTCCACCACCGATAAGAGCATGTCTCAGCCTGAATGGCCAGAGAACCAGCACGATGGAACCATGGATTATGAGGAGGGAAAGTTTTAGTCGAAGAAGGAATGACCGCTCATCCCGTCAACGATTCAGCTCCCACTAGTGGCAGAAGCCGAAGCGTCATCAGAGGAAAAGCAGTCATTCCAATTATAGTTAGCGAGAAGCGACGCAAGGCCCCCCCAATCACCCCGATCAAAGTTGCTAAAAAAACGACATAGGCGCAGGATGGAGCGTGGAGAGAAAGTTATAAAGTTAGAGAATATTAAGGTTGTGGTCAGATTTACAAATAGGAGCGAGGTGGTGTATTATAGAGAGAAGGACTAGTGGTGGAACATAGGGCAAGTGTGTTCAAGAATTGGTTAGGACGATACCGGAATGTGTGTAGGTTCTTTGATTAGTTGCCGTCCAGATCGTTAAGAATGCTGAATGATTCGGCCTCCTCCCCACCTAAATCAGTATGAGAAGGACCCCAACCATTCAGTGTTGTGTTACATTGGAAATCCCCTAAGAGAGGACCTCATATTTGGATGAGGAAGATAGAAACAGTCCGTGAGAGGTAGTAAGATATTCAAGAAAGAGATGAAAACTGTTCTGTTAGGAGACAGAGCAAAAAGCACAAGATTATTGTAGTAGAAGGAGAAAGATTGAGCACAGAGCATCGGAAGTTAGGAGATTCGAGCATTCCGAGACGTGTTAGTAGGATATTAATGTACATAGGCAACACTCCACCATTTCAGACGGGAAATGTACTGAAATAAGTTATAGTTGGAAACATTAAACGCAGTTAGAGGATGAATTCTTAGCCATCTGAGTCTCAGCACA
>JABUQX010023183.1:17500-25000 GCA_015478945.1 Trachelipus rathkii | reverse complement strand
TATTATATATATATATTATATATATACATATATATATAAAATATATATATATATATATATACTATATATAATATATTATATATATATAATATATATATATATATATATATTATATATATATATATATATATATATATTAGTATATATATTCTACAATTCTTTTCTACCACTTCTACACCCATCTCTCTCTGGTAGGACTTTCGCCCTGTCAGTTGGGCCAGCATCTTCTTTCCTTTGGCCTCGAAACTCTTGATCTTGGAGCACTCTAGAAAACTCTTTCTCAGCCCAATGGTTTTCGATGCTAGTCCTTGAGTTATATACTCAGGTAGGGTTTTCACCCTTTCAATGGAACTAGCATCTTCTTCCATTAGGCCTCCAAAATCGTTCTCCCAGAGCTCTCCAGGAGATGTTTCTAGGCTCAAAAGTTTCCGATGCTGTCCAGGAGTTTTTATATATATATATAACTTAATATAATATAATTATATATAATATATATATATATATATATAATATATATTATATATATAGTATATATAAGTATATATATAACCTATAATATAATATATATATTATATATAATTTATATGATATATAATTATATAATTATATATATATTAATATATATATGTATGTTGGCGCCAGTTTGACCGCCTACAGCTTTTTTCTCGAAAAGTATAGCAGAGATATACGGTCTGAAAACTTGGAAATAGTCTATATATGGGTTAAAAGCTCTGAATCCGTGTAAATTTCAATGTTGTAGGAAGGTATATAGAGGGGTGGTCACCCCCGATGGGTGGACCACCGATATTTGCGCTTCACGCCCTTGTGGCGTGATCCTGCGTGAGTGAGTTTAGGCTAACGAGCGTATTGGGCGACCGAGACTTGGAGGTCAAAACAGACCGAAGGTCTGTTATGTATCCGACAGACACACAGACAGAGCGCACGTGCGCATACACATACACATTATTATATTATTATTACGTCGAAGAAGTGATCCCCGAAGGGGATCACATTCTGAGTTGTTTTTTAAATCCTTCTGCGCGCCTGCTTCAGCGACTTCGAGTCCGCACTGCCAACTGCACCGCCGCCGGTCCGCACCAGCTGCCGCACCGCGCCACGGCTCCGACAATATCTACTATAAGTTAGAGTTATCGTATCGTGATAAATTTGGAGGGTGGTTAGATGGTAAGGTAACCTCGATGTATACGAAATTACGCCTGCGTGGGTCCCCCGAAGGGGGGACCCACCCCCCTTCAAACATTAAATATTGACGTAGAAAGCTGAAATTTGGTGAGAGGATTCAGAGTTGAGTTTCTAGAAAGACTTGGTATGTGAATCTGACGAGTTGGCTTCCGGCATCCGGGTGCTGGAGCCCACTGCGGGGCTTAAGTTAATACGTCGTATACAACAATGTAGTGTCTTTATATAGTTATTGGGATCTGTACGATTTCGAAGATAATCGGTTTCAGGAACCATCCAAAAAAAAATAAAATCAAATAAATAAATAAATAAATAAATAAAATTTCTTATTCTTTTTTGTTTATAACTTACAAATTTACGTTTTTACATACTAAACAGTAAAGTCACTAAATCAAAGCACCTCAAGCCTGCATATACCTGTTCCTACTGTGATCCCATTGAACCTATTATCTATTGATTCTACTTGAATCGTATTGATTAAAGGTCAAATTTTTTACTAAAATTGTCCATGTTTTACATACCCTAAAGCAGTAAAGTCACTAATCAAGCACCCCCTGCATATCTGTCCATCTGTGATCCTTTGATCTATTGATCTATGTGATCTATTGATCTATTGATCTATTTGATAAGGTAATTTTTAAACTTAAAATTGTCATGTTTCACATACCCTAAAGCAGTAAAATCTCACTAAACAAGCCATCTCTACCTACCCTCCTGTCCAATCCTGATCTATTGATCTATTGATCTATTGATTGCTATGATCTATTGATTAAGGTCAATATTTTTTTACTAAAGTTGTCATGTTTTACATGCCCTAAGCAGTAAATTCACTAAATCAACCACCCAACTGCATATCTGTCCTCATCTGTGATCCTCTGATCTATTGATGCTACTTGATCTATTGAGATTAGATAAGGCGCGGGCGATTTATTGTGGGATGATACGGGCAGGCGAATTAGTTGAGGTCGAATATGCTAGCTGTGGTGCGCGAGACGCCTTAAAAGGTCGTTGGCAAAAATTTTGGTTACGATTTTCGTGGCAGGGGTGGTATTGGGCGCGATGTAAAGAAATAACGGGCGGTCAAAATAAAAGTTGATTTCTGTTTCTTTTATTTGTTTTTTCATTCTTTATTTTTATTTATTTATTATTAATAATAATAATTAATAGTAATATTATAAATATACCTAATAGTTTTAGTTTGTGGGTACTAAAATGGTCTATGTTTTTACATACCCTAAAGCGTAAAGTCTACTAAATCAACGCCAATCTACCTACCCCCTGTCCCAAATCATGATCCAATTGATTATTGATCTAACTCTGATCTTATTGATTAAGGTCAAATTTTACTACAAATTGTACGTTTTAACGATACCAGAATCAGTACATCACTAAATCATAGCCAACCCACCTGCATAATCTGTCCATCATTGATCAATTTGAATCGTCTATTTGTCTATGTTGATCTATGGTGATCTATTGATCTATTCTATTAAGGTCAAATTTTTAACTAAATAATTGGGTCATGTTTTACTATCCCTAACAGCAGTAAATCAACTCCAATCAATACACATCCAACCATACTCCGGCTCACTACTCTCTGACAACAATTTACTATGATCTTAATTGATCTATAATTGATTAATGGTCATATATTTTTTACTAAAATTTGTATACGTTTATTACCTAATATCCTATAAGCAGTCAAATCACTAAATCCAAACAATCAATCCATTAACTAACTTCCTGTTAACCTCTATCAAATTCCCTGTCATCACTTTGATCTCTATAATGATCTATATTGATTATTCCAGTCCCATTTCGAGTATCATTTTTGGATAAACATAACATAAATTCAAGTTCTTTATACAAAGACAATCAATATACTGTCAACGTAAAAAGTTTTCACCTATTTAATAAAGCTAAATATGCAATTTACATCTAAACTTAAAGAAAATCAATTGCCCAAAGACAAACAATAACACATCTTTAAGCAGTTGAATAACTGTTAACATTAACAAAGTTCCTAACTTAACAACAGACAGTTAATAGCAAGCTAACATGGTATGCAAAGACGTAACCTATAATCTTACTTTTTATCAAGCATAACTAAGCAGTATATAATATTAATCTTAACAAACAACTAACTAAAGTAACATTAACCTAAAATTTCTACACTACATTGTTAAATTGATCATACAGACCAGCGAAAGTATGCTAACCTAACAAAGTGGTTCTTCACATTAATAAAGCATACATAAAGCAATCAACTAACTAAGAAAATAATATGAATCACAAGATCAAATCCATTCCACAAACTTAAGCAGGAATAACCAGTCATCATTAAACAAAGCTCAAACTACTTAACAACCTAATAAAGCAGTTAAAATGGTATGCTAAATATCGTACTTTATTAACTTTACATTTTCAAGCATAACTTTCAACAAATTAACGTTAATATCATTACTCACACAACAGTATATGCAATTTAACTATAAAATTTTCAAAACAATTGGTTAATTATACTATGATACAAAACGAAATATACTTACTAAACTTAAAACATATGCTTCATCAATTTAATAATAGCTAACATAGCATCATATGAACTCAGAAAAATAATGGACAATAACTGACAGAAACCTAACCATCTTACGTCCCTAAATAAACTGTTAACATCTAACAAAGTTCACACTAATTATCATTACAGTAACTTAACTATTACATTACAAAAACGGTAACCTATTTCATTAAACTTTTTCCAAGCACTCATCTCTAGCTATATTAACTGTTAATCTTACATTGACACAGTATAATTTATCAAAAAATGTGTCCATAACATACCTTAAGCCATTTCATTAATCCTGTACGTAGTAATACGAGAAGTAGGAAGATAAAAAGGTTATTTTTAGACTTATCATCTTTAAGAGGACTCACGCATCTTCCTGTTTCAGTTATATTGAAAATTAGCCCGAACTTAAACATTATAAGATGATTTTTACGTCTCCTGTGAAACAACTATTTGCATAAAGTCGATGCAATACTTTTATTATTTGACCCTTTAGAATCCTTTTGGCAAAAGGCAATATCAGACAATGTATCAGTATCATCCGGTTGACTCGATAAAAATTTTTATGACACATAACGTTGGGAATAACCGAAGCTCCTCGTGTAAGATATCAAACAACACACGTTGGAGAGCGGGGAGATTGTCATCGTAACTCAAGTAAATTGTGAATAAAAATGTCCTATACTGAAAGGAATAATCGTAGCACATAATACAACCCTTATAGGTAAATGTAGTACTTATCTTTAATCCCAATCAGAATAAAAAGTGTAAACAAAGTAAATATAATTATGCACCGAATCGAACCATATCGTTCAAAAGTGGTATAACATTATATTTCGTTGACAAACAACAACAAACAACTAAACAACAATAAACATAAAGTAAGCCATTAAAGAATAAGATTCTTGAGATACTAAACAAGTTGAATAATATGCTACGGTAACCATTGTTTGCTACTTTATAATAAAAGCTAACATTCATACTATGAGCTAAGATAAATATGTTACAACGAACGATCTAACATCAACTTAATGCACACGAATAAACTGTTTAAAAATTAAACAATAGTTCCACACTTAACACCTGTAAGTAACATGACATTGCAATTTACAAAATCGAGTAGCCCTATTCATGTACATTTTTACCATAACATATAACCTCCACAAATATTAACGAGTTAATTATACATTAACACAACGTAATATTTTAGTTAAAGTAAAATTTATCATAACCTATATCTGTATTAATTATAATCATTAAACAGCAGCAAGTGAAAAGTATGCTAACGTAACTAAGTTTTCACATCAATTAAAAATGCTATATATAATAATATATTATATTATTATCATATTATATATATTATTATATTAATATTATAACCGTATATCTATATCATATATATATATATATTATGTAATATATTATATTACTATATATATTATATATATTATATATAATTATATATATTATATAATATTTACATATATATTTATATATATATATATATAATATTATATATATATATATTATATATATATATAATATATATATATATCCGTAATATATATATATATTATAATATAGTAATTATAATATATATCATATCTATATATATATATATATATAATATATAAATATATAAATATTATTATTGAAACTAATATAATATATAAATATATGTATTATTATATAATTATATATATATATATATATATATATATAATATTTAATTATATTACAGGTGTATAGATATATATAAATATAATATGTATAATATTATATATATAATTATAATATATTATGTATATATATATATTAATATTATATTAATATAATAATATATAATTATATTATTATATACGGTTTCTATCTATTTTTTCATCTATTTTTTTCACTGTCCCTTCTCCTTTCAGATAAGCGGTGTCCAATATTGATGATGCTTTAACTTCTTCCAAGTTATCACACACGACGGAAGTTTGATTCCGCGATCTTCACATTCGGCATCTTGTTGCTAAGTGTGTGATTAACCGAGAGGACAAACCTACGTCAATCAAAGGACCCGTCACCCAAAACATGATTTTTTTTTAAAAGCAGCGGCGGCGAGATCCTCGTCGAATAAGTCGCCAAACATAACATATCTTGGGAACTATAATTCACTGTACTCCCAATCCCTTTCTTAGTGTGGAAAGCTGCACAGAAAATATTGCCGCTTCCAATAACTCTTCAGCCCAGTTCTCTGTATATGGGCCGCGATATATAATATGGATTCTGTCTGCAGATTGCAGATGCATTGTTTATAGTTTTTGAACATTCGAGTCTTTCGCATACGCTGAGCTTTCAAAAATTGAGAATTAACCTGCAGCCAACTTCAACATCCGAAAGAGGAAGTCTAAACTACAACCCGCTTTTATAACACTTGCAAGGATAAACTGCAACAGGAAATAGCAAGATGGTGCCTTAATCAAACCTGTTTGTACATAATGCTTCAATATTCACATCACTGCATCAGCGTGTCTTGCTGGATTGTATAACGAATCTGTCGAATTCCTTTTACATCATTTGATTGCGCTTTTTTAATCAATTTTCAAACTTGAAAGATCTAAAAGTTGGCGGCCTCACAACCAAGACAAATCACTTTGTCTATGAAATTAAAAGAAATGTGTCAGGGCTCTCCCTGTTCTAGAGAGTCGCTAGGTTTTCAACTTCATTTGGTTCCTCAAAATCGTCGCGCGGATCCTGTTCAACAGATCATAAAATGGGAACCTTCTCAATGGTGGATGGTTCTTGTGTCTATATGTTGAAACGTTATTACCAAGTGGAGAACGGAGGTTCTCTTAATAACCCAGCTCGTTTCGAACACTCCCTCTCTCTATTAAATGCCTTCTGTCAGACAGATACATCGGTTCGTGTGCTTTTCTGTCTATCACGTACTTTCGGAAAATGGCGTTTCCGCAAAGAGTGTTTAAGTGTAATTATATTTGCCCAGATTCACACTGTTACTTCTATCCCGAGCGGTAATTTTTCGATATGATGTTGACGTCATAATATTGGCGGTGCATCTGCATGCTTGAGCATTCAACTCTGTTGAGAATATTTCATGGGTATCCCATGTCCATTACACCCCAAATCTAGCATTATTTAGGAAATGGATCGAAGACTGCACCTCCCTCTGCGAACTAACTCAAGTTCTCCCATCCTGGTAAGCTTACAAGTCAATTCTAGGACTCATTTAGATGACACTTAACATGACGCACCGCACATTAGGACTCCTGAAAACAAATTGGTCAGCGTCGTGCTGACTATGACTTATCTCGCTCAAAAATTTGGGGCTGATCGCAAGTCCTTTGCGTCTCCCAGACCCACATAATCCGATCGAAAGGCTGCGCTATGGCTGCGTAGTATATGGGTCAGTCACTGAGAACAAGCTACACTGTTAAATTCATCCAAAGCAAGCGACCAGTATCTTCCTGGTGTGAAAGTGGTCACCGCCATTGCAGCCTTGAAGTTCGAATCCGATGTTGATGCCACTCCTCTTCGCACGGAATTCAATCGTGTGCACAGTTTTCGCTTTCAAACACCAATACCATCTGCTCTAACGATCCTGCGAGAGATACCTCAGAATCTTCCTTACTGGTCATTTACAAACACAGTTTATAACATCCTTAACCTCCTCAACATCCCTTTGCAAAAGGTGCCGCCGTTCATTTTATGCAATGAAGGGTATCACCCTTCGG